>SADC01000168.1:0-70117 GCA_004194705.1 Ditylenchus dipsaci
ATTTCTTTTGGTTGCAGTGACGAATCCCCCCCCACGGGGACTGATCAGGTGGAGGAGATAACTTCATATTCGTGTTTCTCGACCCCGATTTTCATGAGAAGCCGCGCGTTTTTTGGTTCTGAGAAAAAAATTTTTTTCGAACCACAGGGGGGGTATCATGTTTTTTAGTCAAAATTTGAAATTTTTAAATTGGCGTCTTTTGAATTAAAAGGATAAAGGGCTGTATTGGGAGGGGAAGGGAATAAAAGGGGGCCACTTTTATGGCAGACAATATAAAGTAAATATATGTATTCTTCGACTGCCTCACCATGTTTTGCAACTGGGCCGTGGCAAAAACAGACTCTGTATGCATTTTATGGTCAAGAGTACTTCTCGGAATCATGTCTAAGTAAGTGTGTGCGCGCATCTCTAACTCTCAAGCCCCCTGCGCCCCCTTCGGGGGCTTGGGGCTTGGGGCTTGGTTTGAGATGCGACACCCACATACCTTAGACACAAATCACTCGAAAGTGACTCTGGATGCATGAAAAAGCATGCATACCAGAGTTTATTTATGTGGTAGGCCCCAGTATTCAAAACTATGTTCAACATCTTCTTGTTAGTGGGCCTCTATGATTAGTGGCCCCCTTTTATTCCCTTCCCTCCCTATACAGCCTTTTTCCCTTTTCAATTCAAAGGCGCAATTTAAATTTTTCAAATTTTGACTAAAAACCATGATACCCCCTTGGTTCGAAAAAAAATTTTTCTCAACCAAAAAAACGCGCGGCTTTCTCATGAATCGGGGTCGAGAAACACGAATATGAAGTTATCTCCTCCACCTGATCAGTCCCGTGGGGGGGGGGGGGATTCTGAACTCAAGCCTTTCTTTTTCTAGGCTGATATATAGGTCCTCAAGGAAGGCCTTCTATTAGAGAGGGCCTTTTATTAGAGAGGGGCCTTCTAATAGAGAATATACGGTAGTTCATTGTCAGTTATGACAAAATGTGCAAAATGAATATATATAACTTGTGGCACAATTTTTTTATAATTTTTATATTTTTTCTCGCCGGGAAAACTTTTGATTCTGACACTGTATTCGTGTTCAGCGTGATCGATTTGCTTATAAAACTTCTTTTGCAATTTCAGAGTCCCCGTCAAATTTTGAATTACGCTTAAGACAATAAACATTGAAATTTATAATTCAAATGTTTATTGTCTTGAACGGAATTCAAAATTTGACAGTGACTCTGAAATTTCAAAAGAAGCTTTACTTCATGAAGACCACGCTGAACACGATCCAGTGTGGGAATCAAAGTTTTCCAGCGAAAAAAATCTACCGACAAAAATTGTAATTAAATATGTTAGTTAAAACACAATAAACCTTTCTTTTTGACTGTAAAACACGTTTCGCCGTAAAATTTTTGACTTAGAGTGTGAAATTTGACAAATTAAAGAAAAAAAATATAAGAATGTCTAATTTTGATTTCACGTTTCGCCGTAAAATTTGACTTGATGTGAAATTTGACAAAATTAAGAAAAAAATATATGCCGATCTGATCTGATCTGATCTTTGCCCACCCCTGCTGTCATCGAAAAATCGGGGCACATTGAACATTTTAGGTGTTGGCCTATTCTACAAATTCCTCTTAGGATGTCTGACGATAAAGAATCTTCCAGTACTTCTTCATCTTCTAGCAAGCCTTCTAAACCAAAGTTAGCGAAAGAGTTGTTGTTAATGGGACTTGGAAGGTACCTTTTTGCTCTTACTTTTGGATGCGCTGTCATTTCTCTTTAATAACGTAGGTAGTAGATGAACTTGGCTCAGGAGGCATCGGAGTGGTCTATTCAGTAGAAAGCATGACAATGAAATCTTACTACAGGCAACATTCAGCAAATGAGGATTATCAAGATGATGAAAATGGAAATGAATTCGTCGATGGGTGTCCTGTTTCGGAAGAAGCGGAAAGTCTGTTTGAAGTTGATGCTGCGGAAATTTTTACAGCTGCCTTGAAGGTAGAAGCGATTGATCCGAAAAAGCGCTACTCCGAAACACTAAAAGTCGAGGTATGGTTTATGTAACTGTTGTTTTTAAATATTTGCTGATCAAGGCTCTGGTGCTCAGAAGAATGCATTGGTCGGATTACGTCTGTCGAATATTCATGGTATTTTTCCTCCTTTGGTATCGGTAACACTGACAATTCATACATGTGACAGGCTGGTCGTCTTTCTCCTTCGATGAATGTAATTGTGATGACAAAAATGGGCCCTTCGGTTCGTTATATTTCATTTGTTTTTTCTTGCATTTATGCGTGCTGGTAAATAAGTGAATCCTGGGATAAAACGCCGGTTATCTGCTCGTGATAAAGCTATCGATTTAGCTCTCAAGTCTCCGGCGTATGGTCCAAATCAGCGATTCACTCTTTCTACGGCAGTTCGCATCATACGTCAAGCAATTGAAGTAGGGCTAACATTAACAGGTAAAAACATTATGTTCGCGGTTTTTTTTTGGCCATAGAGCAATTACATGCGATCGGATTTATCCACCGCGATATTAAACCTTCGAACTTTGCTATTGGACTGAGTGGAGAAGAACGAGGTAAAATTCATTTACTGGATTTTGGATTTGCGCACGCATACGTGAGTGTTTCAAAATATTTTCTAAGACGATTTGTCAAGTTTTAGCTTCGCTGGACATCGCAAGGGACACTAGAACATAAGCCCGCCCGCCCTCGAGCACCGTTTATGGTATTCTAGAGTTCTGATTCAATTATTGGAAAAGCTTATTTTTAGGGAACTGATCGTTATTGTTCGGCGAATGTACATAATAGGAATGAGCAAGGCCGAAGAGATGACATGGTACTATAGTTTTGGTTCTGCAACTGCTAAGTTTGTTACCATTTAAGTGGTCTTTGTTCTACACACTGATCGAACTGATGAAAGGCAAGCTTCCATGGCGCAGCCTCCACAAGACAGAAATTTTGGCTTGTAAGGTGCATAGAACCCTTTGGAGTGCCTTTTAACAACAAAATGCTCTAGGTACGAGAGACCCCGTTTTTGCTAGACAGATGTCCGTGGGAACTGTACAAAATGTTAGCCTTTTGTTGTTTAATTTGCTCTATATTTTGTGTTGTTTCAGGTATCAACACATTCGCTCTCTGGACTACACTAGCCGACCTGACTATGCTTTAATGCGGAAGGTAATTGATGATGTGTGCGAACGCCGAGGCTTCAGACTTGATGATCCGTTGGACTGGCAGGAGGGTGGACGATTATGCAAGAACAACCCGAAATTGTTGCAGTGAGATAATTAGGAATAATGCATTTATTTTTGCTTGCAACATTGTGTCTCTCGATTGTAAAACATTTTTTAGGGTGCTGTAATATAAATAAATAGACTTGTGATTGTGTTGTATTGTGAACTTTTTTTTGTGTATCCGCAATGAGCCGGTTTTTGCCTCGGCCACTTTTCGGTAGTTTTGACGCGTTTTATAGTTCACATGGCAATTTCTGGCTTGGGCTTTGTCATAATCTAGCCATTCTATCGCATTTTCGGCGTGGAAATTTTCGAGTCGGGAAATGCCACAAAATCATCTCAATCGACGCGATATATTAAAAGTTTGACATTTTTGCTTTATAAATACCTCAGAGATTATGTATTTTTATACTTTCCGAGGTGAGGTTGCGATAGAATAAACACGACATTAGCAAAAGTCATATTGAATTGTGATCGATGACATGAATTTAAGAATTGCCAAATGAGTGTTGTGCCGTTGTGCCTAATAGTTATCTAACATCTTTTAAGGTTTATCAATTGCTACGTTGACAAAATTTACTACTAAAAACTCCCTTTTGCTTTTCATTACTCCAGTAAGAATTTCTCTAAATTTCTCATTGATTAAAAAAATGGGTGAGTTAATTGCTTGATCAGAAGGAAAAGAAAATTTCCTGCTTTTTCGCTTATCATTAAAGCCAGCGACAAGGCTACTGCGGCTATTTTGTAATGTACATTCTCTAGTTAGCAAAAATATTAATTTGATTCATACAAGGTGTGTAACATATTAAATTATTGTTTATCGCTTTCCAATGTGGTCATCTCGGGTCGCCAAAGGCAAGAAGGAATGGTTGCTCGCCTGGTGGCTTCCTCTTTCATATTGATGCTTTGTTGGCAATTTAACTCAGCCGAGGAAGAAAAAAATTGTGTTGAAGTTTGTGAGGTGAAGGAGGTACCAGAGCGATACCCAATCCTTATATTTGAATGGGAGGAGGTTAGATTGCCTATGACCATTCTAATATGGATTTGCATAGCTTCATTGGCTAAAATTGGTTTTGTTTAATACAAATTCAACTTTTATGGAAATGAAACTTTTCAGTATTCCATGTACACAAACAAGTCAGTGAAATGTTTCCGGACAGCTCTTTGTTAATTTTGGTCGGCTTGATTATTGGAATTGCACTTAGCTACTTGCAAGTAGACAAAAAGACTTCTGGCTGAGCGATAAAGTATTGTCTATCTGCCACTTTTATAGCAAATGCCTATATTTTAGGTTTTCTTTTTGTATCTACTACCTCCTTTGATTTTCGACGCTGGTGGATATCGAATGTTTAAATTAAAAGTTAATTAAATTATTAATTATCAGGCTACTCCATGCCAGCAAGATCCTTTTTTGACAACTTTGGCTCATGTCTCGCATTTGCCTTGATTGGGTAGACTTTTATAGACCATATATGCTTGGATTAGACATTTCATTATTAGTTTTTGAAATTTGAAAGTTCCTTTTTTCCAGCACTGCTTGGAATATTGCAGCAATCGGAGTGTCCTTGTGGGCCATTAGTTTAACGGGGTTGTTCACCGTGGAGAAAATGAGCTTGTTAGATTTGTTGCTATTCGGCTCTTTGATTGCAGATGTGGATCCGGTCAGCATTCTAGGAAATAGTTTTTCAATAATTTGAAATTATTTTAGGTGGCTGTGATTGTTATCTTTGAGGAAATGAACGTGAATGAATTGCTATTCATTAGTGTTTTTGGAGAGTCACTTCTCAATGATGGAATCTCAGTGGTGGGTTTACACGCTAACATTTCGATTCAAACTTCTCACCAAATAAGCACTAAAAATTACTAATTCAATTTCGAATAACTAATAATTTATTTACATCAATTCAGGTGCTATACCGAATGTTTAAAACGTTTTTCGAAATAGGGGAGGAAAATTTGATAGCACAAGACTACTACTACGGAGCTATCAGTTTCTTTGTGATAGCCTTGGTGGAGTAGCGGTTGGTGTTGTATTCGCCATTATTGGAGTTTTGTTACCAAGTAATATGGTTTATTGAGCTTATTTCACCATTGAACCTAATTTTTTCAATTTTAGGTACACTGAAAATGTACCTATCCTGAATCCGGTGTTTGTTTTTCTTTTCCCGTTTGCAGCTTATCTTTTGTGTGAGCTGTATGGACTATCTTCCATCATGGCGTATGCCTTTAGTCAACTATTAAGTAATAGATTTTTCAACCCTAGTTTTCAGAATAGTATTTTGTGGGGCTGTTCTAAGACCTTTTGTCAGAGAGAATATATCCAAAGACGCATTTCGATCTATCCATTACTTTGTCAAGGTTCTTTGTCTACCGTATTTCCTCTATTAACTGCCCACCAAAAATCCGGAATCTTCAATTTTAGTGACCTATTTTACTATAAAAACTCTAGAGCATGTCACATACCAAAATGTAGATGGGAATCAGGGCTACATTTTGGTATATAACATGTTCGAGATTCTGTTTAAAAAATTAGGTCAGTGGGCAACTACATAGAATTAAAATTACGGATTTTGGGGTGGGGAGTTAATGGAGGAATACGGTATTTCTCGCTTGACAAAATTTCAGGCTAGACTTTACTTGCCACCCCCTCCCCCCACGGCTGACCCACTTTCGAGGTGAATTTTTAAAAACCAATTGCATATTCGTGTTTCTCGACCCGGATATTTACGGGAAATGATCATCAGATTCTGTGAAAGTGAAATTTTTTTTTGGGATTTGCCTTGGTCCCCAAGGTAAAATTTTTAGAAAATTTTGAAAAAAAAATATTTTTTAAATTGGTGCCTTTTGAATTTTAAAGGGATTAAGGGCTGTATTGGGAGGGGAAGGAAATAAGGGGCCACTAATCACACATGGCCCTAACAATAAGATGTTAAACATAGTTTTGAATACTTGGGCCTACCGCATGAATAAACTCTGGTATGCATGCTTTTTCATGCATCCAGAGTCACTTTCTAGTGATTTGTGTCTAAGGTATGTGGGTGTGCGCATCTCAACTCCAAGCCCCTGCGACCCCTTCGGCGGACTTACCTTAGACATGATTCCGAGAAGTACTCTTGATCGAAAAATGCGTATAGAGTCTCTTTTTGCCACGGCCCAGTTGAAAAACATGGTTAGGCAGTTGAAGAATAAATATATTTACTTTTCTATTGTTCTGACATAAAATTGGCTTCATTTCATTCCCTTCCCCTCCCAATACAGCCCTTAATCCTTTAAAATTCAAAAGGCGCCGATTTAATTTTTTTTTCAATTTTTCTAAAATTTTACCTTGGGGGACCAAGGCAAATCCCAAAAAAAAATTCACTTTCATAGAATCTGATGATCATTTCCCGTGAAAATCCGGGTCGAGAAACACGAATATGCAGTCGGTTTTCAAAAATTCACCTCGAAAGGGGGTCAGCCGTGGGGGGGGGCCAAGTAAAGTGTTACCAAATTCTATTCACAATGTTTCAGGTGTTAGCCTTAGCCAGTGAGACTGTTATCTTCATTTTCTTGGGCCTGTCCACTGTATCTGCAGACCATCACTGGGACACTGCGTTTATTCTGTTGACCGTAATATTCTGCTTGATCTACAGAGCGTTTGGTAAGTTTTTTTTAACAGAATCAATGTCACGAAAAAGTCAAAGTTACCCTAACTACAATTTAAATTTTTTCAGGTGTGGTCGTGCTGTGCTGGCTGTTGAACAAAGGCAGACTGAAGCAGTTCACTAAAGTCGACCAGTTCATCATCTCTTTCGGAGGTTTGCGAGGAGCCATTGCTTATGGTTTAGTGGTCGCCCTACCAGATGAGTTGCCAGCTAAAAATCTGTTTGTGACGTCTTGTATTGTGGTCATATACTTCACTGTTTTTCTACAGGTGATTTAGTCTATCGTCTTCAATCAAGTGTATTGGTATATTGTGTTTTAGGGCATGACCCTCAAGCCTATAGCCAACTTCCTGCAAGTAGAACGAAATATAGTGCACGAAAAAGGGATGGTGGAGACTGTCTACGAAAATGTGAGATCTTTTCCAAAGTAATTTGTGCATTTAGATTTTCAGCCGAAAATTACACATCCAAATTTCAAAGAGGACTAAATCCTGGGCATCATAATAAATTCATACCCCACTATAACTCATCTTGAAATTTTCTCTAAAAATATATCTAATTATCAATTAATTCCACTCTGCAAATTCAGCTAATCGACAACACCATGATAGGCATGGAGCTCATAGCCGGAAGATATGGCCACCATTGGGTGCGCAACCTCTACGACAGCTGGAACAACGCCTATTTCAAGCCATTGCTGGTGAAAAAGAAGGCACGTAAGATCATGGATAAGAGCAACCTGGTGAGGGCTGCCAACAGATTAGCCCAAAAAGATGCAATCCAACTGGCCCACCACCTGGAGCACTGGTATGACAGTCGAAGGAGCAGGAGCAATACTGAAATTAGGTGGTGAAGGAACCTTTCCTACTACTTTTCAACCATAAAACCTGAAAACATTAAGTGAGAGCCAACTGCAGCCAAACGGACAAGTCGTGGATGGGGAGTTGCCTGAGGACGCGCAAATGGTTGCCGAATTGCATGATGCGACTAAATATCCTGTATTTTATGGAAGCCAACTAGATGGAATTCTGAGGCCCGATACTTTAGATACACATGATGTGGAGGTGGTATTTTCGTTAATTGTTGGTAGACAAAATATTTGATTAATTTATTTTCCAGAAAAGTGCACAGACAAGAGTTTAATATGATAAAACGATCAGAGAAAAGTTGCAAGTTGGCTAATTAATTGTTATTTTAATGTAAGAAGTAAATATTAACTTTTTTAAAATGTTTATATAAGTACGCCTTCACCCTCAAACTAATGAGTTTGATTTACAGCTAAAATTAGTAACTCACTTCTTTTTTCCATAAGCGTGTTTATCCAGCTTTTAAAAAGCATAAATCTATCACGGTTGCCTTTCTTTGTGATATTTCGCTGCACTAAAAATATTGAGCTTAGCCCTAGGAAACAGCCAAGATTGGCTTTTCGAAAGAAAAAACGTTAGTATTAAATGTCTTTGTAATCCATCATTTTGAGTCAAGAAAGCAAATCTGAATATTTAGTCAGAAAGAGCACGAAAAATTGATATACCAAGATAAATTTAAAAAAATGTCATTGTTTTGCCGTTCATTGACAAAAACACAAAGTTTGTTCTGTAGCAAAAAACCTTCCGTAGTTTAAGGTTTAATAAAAAAAAAATATTTACCGTGTTTCCTCTAATAGGCCCACATGTGGGTCTATTTTTCAACTATCCGAAAATCGGAAATATTTGAAGTCAATCTCGAGATTTTTGGATGAAAATTCGAAATATAAAGAAAAAAGAAATCGGTAGAGCTCGTGGGAGTTAAGAAAATGCAATGAACAGCTTTGCAAAATGTTTTTTCTATTCTGAGATATAGGTCCTCAAAGTAGGGGTGTGGGCTTGTAAGAGCATGTGGGCCTATTAGAGAAAACACGTTATGCTGTTTAACCGGGGTGGCCACACTTGCGGATGAAGATTGGCCCTATATGATAATGGGGGTTTTTAGGACCCAAAGATTTGCAGACCGACTTTTGCGGATCAATACTTGCGAACGAAATTCTGTGAACGTAATGTGACTGCGACTGAGATCTAAGAAATCATGCAGAATGAGATACAGTAGCAAGCAAAAGACTGGCATCAATCATTAGTTTCACGTAAATCAGCTCGCACAATTTTTCTGCTTGACTTCTTATAATACAAATATAATATAAATTTTATAATATAATATAAAAAATAACGCCTAATTACTCATCTACATTTTGAATTCAAATATGGCACATTTTGTTCAAAATTTTTTGCCTGGCAAGCCACTTTTCACACACACCTCATTTTTTGACCGGGCAAAAAACATGTATCAAACCGATACACTCGCATTTTTACTCATTTTGTGGAACTTCATAGCACTCAAAGTTATTACCACGCATTAGCAAAGATTTTTTAGTGATTATGGCGTTAAAATTTTTTTAAAAATTGTTCTACGAAAAGTTATGACCATCAACATAAGAGCGTCGATTTCTAGTCAAAATAAAGGTGAATCTAAGAAAAATGACTGTTTAGAAACATAAATAATAGCTTTTCTCAAAAAGAAAAGTCGGAGAAAAAATAACATCTAAAGCACTATTCGGAAGCTCTTTGATTTCTCTACAAAATGACACGTTGATCGTATTTTTAGGATTGCACACGGCTGAGAAACGGAAGCTTGAATTAAGACAAGACAAAAAATGGCTCGAAATAAGCCAAAAAGAGGGGGTTTTTATGTCTTTAACTTCAAGCTGTACATTGCACGCATTGGGGACGCGTTTTTAGGTGAAGCCATTGGCGTAGAGTAGGCCAGCGTATGCTAGGATGGCTAAAATGTGTGTTAAAAAATAGGGTTGGGCGATGGTCCGTTAGTCACCAGTAACTAACCGGTGACTAACCGAAAATTTTCAAAAAAAATCAGTCGAAAACTAATGAAAGTTACTGGTTAGTTAACGGTGACGGCGAATTTTTTTTCGAAAACCCATAATCACCCAACCCTACTCAAAACCGTCAAATATGTACGCAACAAAGTCTATTTTTTTCTGTAGGAATTTTGTCGCATTTTTAATATAAAACCACAGCATTGGTACAAAGTTATCCCATTAATTTTATAAATTTATTTTTTATAGAAATCATTGCTATAAAGTGTAATACATATGATGTATAAATATTTTACTCAAAACCATGCAATTTGCCTAAATTTATTTCCTCTTTTCAGCAACCTTTGTAGCTGATTTTACATTATCCTTCTTGCTTCTAGTTTTACAAGGATTAAGTTTTTGCTCTAAGAGCATGCACACATTATTAGAGCAGTAGCATATTACTAGCATTTGCAATAACATGCAGCCAGAACATCCCCAGTCCAACTTCCATGGTTGCACCAGTTGTGAGATACCCTGCCAGAAGATGCCCATAAACATGTCAGCTCCCACTCCCTCGCCACCCAAAAAGAAGAACATTCCAAACAGGCCCGGCACAACAATCACTAACTGAGCTAAAGCCTCCACTCGCCAGCTGTTGATTGGGCCTAAGTTGTGTTTTATAACATGCCAACATTTTGTTTGGCTAATGATATTGTATCCAAAATACTCCAGGCTAACACCCAATGTGTTTAACGAAACCCAGAAAAAGTAGTTGGATGAATTAAAACCATGCCAAGCCAACACAAAAAGAAAGGCAGAGCAGGTAGCAATCAGACGAGTGAACACACTGGACATAGGAGTCAGTGTTTTTAATAAGGTGACTAAAGGCAGAAACATTTAAATGCTATTCTTAAGTTTAATTCATTTTATAGTGACTGAAAAACAAAATAATGGCGTGATTCACAAAAATGCGTCTTTACAAATTCACATTTCCACAAAAATGCATTTTTACAAAATCAATTTAGAAAAAGACTGCATTTTCACGAACTGCGTTTTCACAAACCTGTTATTTCACAAACGCCTGCGTTGACAAACTATACTATCGTAACCTTTTAAATCTTAGTACAAGCTTTCTTCGAAGATTCTATTCGATTACAGTCCTTCTTCGATGAACTATTTTAATGAATACACGTTTTTCGTATCATTCGTAAATTGCAATTTTTCCCACCCAAAATCTCAAATTCTGGTGGGTACCCTGGACTCGAAGCCTGTTTGACAGAACCAAAGATAAGATTTTAGCCATCTAAACGTGTGCGACCTTTTTACCATTTTTACCATTTGACCTTTTTACCATTTGGCATAATGCCAAATGAGAAAAATGCCGAATAAAAACTACCCTTCGGCAAAATGCCAAACGGTAAAAATGCACAATGGTAAAAATGCCCAATGGAAATTTTCCAAATGGTGAAAATGCCCATAAAATTTTTTCCCCTTTTCTTTCAAAAAAAATTTAAATTTCTAAAAAAGTTTGGAATTTAGAAAACGTGATCTATTATTAGAGATTAAATGGTACTTGATGTTTAAGAAATTTGTGCAATCCTTGATCAAAATATCTCCAGAGCAGCGAGAAACGGCTGACCCTCGCAGGACATATCGGTGGAGCAGGAGGCGACATGCCTAGAAATAATAATACAGACATATATAAAATAAAGCCTCTTACTACCATCTATAATAGCAATACATCTAGGCACCATAGTGACCACGCCGTCCTACGCCGTCCTAATTTTTTTCATCGCCGTCCTGCATTTTAACAATATTTTTCATTATGGACAGCCTTTTTTTATTTTACAACATATAATCAGTTTTTATTTTTATACTTAATTTTCGGGCGACCGTCCAAGTTTTCTTTCATTTTCATTTTTAAAAAATGGGGCCGTCCTGATTTTACACGAAAATTTTCAAAAAAGTCGGTTAAATAAGGACGGCCCCATTTTTTTGAAATAAAAATGAAAGAAAACTTGGACGGTCGCCTAAAAATAAAGTATAAAAATAAAAACTGATTATATGTTGTAAAATAAAAAAGCCGGTCCATAATGAAAAATATTATTAAAATGCAGGACGGCGATGAAAAAAACTAGGACGGCGTAGGACGGCGTGGTCACTATGCTAGGCACACCAAAAATAAGCACATACTTAGCATGAAATAGCTGACCCACAGTTCCAGCGATAAACAGTTCTACAAATTTAGTGATTTTAAAAAGACACACCTCTAAATTAAAATGAAAAATAGCAGTGCTGTAGTTTCCTGTAAATTCATTATAAACTTTTTACATGACCGGTCAAAAGTTTTCAGCCTAGTTTTTAAAAGCAGTCTAAATTCATCAATTTCAGTTTTTATGCAAAAACTACAGGATTTGGACACTTTTAAACACAGCAAAATAAAAACTAGTACTAGTTTAAGACTAGTTTAGAAGTAGACAAGTACCCCTTTTGTATAGATTAAGTACTAGTTGTCAGCCCCTTGGTAACTCCTTAACTACTACTTAACTAGTACTTGATAACCTCTTAAAGGATTATGGCCACGCGTTTTATATTGTCCCCCGCCAATTCAAATTTTTTTACCTAATCATTGAACTTCTGTAAAGATTTTTTCGCTTGGTTTCTAACAAAGCAAGGCCTAGAATTTTATTTCAGGCCTTGTTTTATTAGAAACCAAGTTGAAAAATACTTACAGAAGTTTAATAATTAAGAATTTTTTTCGGGTGATATTTAATTTTGCCCCCTAATTACTGAAAAATGTCCCCTAATTCGCTGAAAAACGCCCCCTAATCAGAAATAGAATTTTTGGTACTATTCCATTGTTCAGTCTTCTAACGAGCTATCAAACTCTATTAAATAATCACGGAAATGTAGAGATTTAGGAGTTTGAGTGAAGTAACTTTTGTTTTTCTCTATTTTTTTCAAACCCCTAAATTTCTAGATTTTTTAAACCATTCAGTATAATTTGATAGCTCGATAGAAAGCTAAGATCTTAGGCTACACGATAGTTAAAAAATAATTTGAAAAGTTAACAAGAAAATGAAGAAAAAAATCAATTCCAAATTAGGGGGCATTTTTCAGTGATATTGGGGCAAAATTAAATATTACACATTTTTTAATTGGTGAGGGACAACCGTTGTCGTAGACGGAAATGGCCCTTTAAAGGGCATGCGGCGGCTGACATCAAACTGAGCCTTTCAAAAATCATTTTGTTGACAACTCAGCCTTTTGACAACTCAGCCTTTTGACAACTCAAACTTTTGACAATTCGTCAAATCGAAATTCAAACTTTTGAAATTCGTCTTAAGACCATTCATTCGAATCATCATTTAAATTTTTGTTAGCTCATCCAAATGAGGATTCATTCAATCTGTATCTCAGATGACATATTATTCATTTCTCTGGTGTTTAGAAATATTCGTGTAGACATTCTTTGTTTGTTCCTTATCTAATGGCGTTACCTCAATGTCTATATTTCGAAATTTCTTTTTAGAGATTTCGACCGCGGCCGATTGCAAGATTTGCAAGATTTATGTGCACCAAAGATACTGATTGTCGTCTTGGTCGAGGATGTGTAGATGGAATATGCAAATAAAAACTAAAATTGCTAGCTCCAAAAAGAAAGCTTTTTTCTACTAAATAAATATGTTTTGAACTGTTCCAGATACCGTCAAACTTTTGATAGAAGAGCACCCCCAAATCGCCCCCCCCCTTATTTTGTTTCTCATCTCACTGGCTACAAAATAAGCGGTAACTAACTATAAAATCATGATGTTGAATATGGTGTTTGCAGTGTATTTTAGAACATGACCAAACGTTTTCAAGATTTTCATGTGTGATTGTTAATTAGGCAGATATATCAATGCGATGTTCTATCTTACACTTTTTCGAATGCGATGTTCTGTTGCATTGAACAGCCAAAATATAAAACGGGCTTTTTAGAGTTCAAACTCGCAGGGTTTAATCGACACTTGTTTAGAACATGTCCCACCTTTCTACTTGCTATTAAAAAAGCAGTATGGCTCTATTTAAGAATCCGGTGCAAAAAACAGCTTGGTTCCCCTGTTGTTTACAGATTTTTTTTCGTGTCGTCTCTTAGAAAATTTTTGTCATTTTTGTAGTTAGCGTTCCTTAGTTGCGTACCGCATTTGCGTTCCGTGTCTCCGATCCAAATAAATCGGCTCTGCTGAGTATTATCAAGAAGCGAGTCAAGCCTGGCACAACAGTATTATCTGACGAATGGCCGGCGTACAAGAATTGGAGCAATTGGAAAAGGCATGGATACATTCATTTTACCATATGTCACAAAAAAAATTGCAAGGTAGTTCTCTTGATCGTTTCAAATCACTTTGTCTTAGTTGTGTAGATCAGTAATCGACAAGAACAATAATGTGTTACGTGTCCATAGTCAAATTTTTTTGGAATCATGTTAAGCATAAGATAAATCGTCTAAGAGGTACAAGTGAGCAATTAAAAGAAGCATACGTTGCTGAATCAGTGTTCCGCCGAAATTGCATGTCGATGGAAAAAATATCCTTGAATTCTTCTTTGATCGTGTATCTTTGGTCCATCGAATAGATAATTAGGAACTTTTATTCGTTTAATTGGTACTGATGTCTTGTGTGTAATAATGTGCAATTTTTTTGTACCATACTAAAAACAACAATGGGGACCAAGCTGGTTTCGGCACCGGATTCTTAATTAGAACCGTACTCTATTGAAAAAAACTCGTACTCGTACTTTCCTTTCATACTCGTACTTGCTTTTTTGAGATCATCGTACTCGTCCTTATATAACCAACCACGAGCTTATGGACAAACCCAATAGAAAGATGGGACGTGTTATAAACAAGTGCCGTTTAATAAATAATGATATATTAGCTTTTGCGCAATAACCAGGGTTGGCAGTATGTTGCGGGTTGGCAAGACTTGCGGACAATATTTTGCGGACGCAACACTTGCGGACCAAATTCTGCGGACGCAATATTTGCGGACGAAAATTTGCGGACAAAGATTTGCGGACGAGACTTTGCGGACCAAATTTTGCGGACGCAACATTTGATACGCAAGTGCTGAGGCGCAAAACCTCGTCCGCAAAGCTCCGTCCGCAAAAATCACGTCCGGAAACACGCATCCGCAAAATATTGTCCGCAAGTCTTGCCAACCCTATGTTGTTTATTCGGCTACATGCAGTCTACATCTCTTTGAAAAAATATGTAGCTTATGATGATTTTGGTGGAGGTGAATAGATTTTTAGACCCTGGTATAGAATACACCACCCCCCCCCCCCCAAATTTTTCTTTCTAAAACTTAAGTAAAGACTACCCAAATTTATGTCCCAGACCCCGGAAAATATGCGTAAACTCTTTATTAGTCACAACCTCCGTACGCTGGCCTACCCCAAGCCTAAGGGCTAAGCCTAAGCTTGTTGTTTGCAAGGGTAGTTACAGCAATTTTAAAAGGTCGGATTTAGGGGGGGGGTATTCTATACTAGCGCCGATTTTTATTATTTCCGGCAAGGTTGAATGTGTTTTTACCCGTTAAAAGGTTCGAAAATCCTGTTAAATTTAAATCTGAACATTTCTATCGACATACGATATCACCATGATAGTCTTATCAACCAGGAGTTTAAAGGGCCATTGCTAACTGTTTTGAATTGTCCCCCCCCCCCCAATTCAAATCTTTTCGCTTAATCATTCAACTTCTGTACGGGTTTTTCAGCATGGTTTCTAACAAAACAAGGCCTAGAATTAAATTTTCGTATAGTTTTGATAGAAATCGAGTTAAAAATTCCGTACAGATGTTCAATGACTAGAATTTTTTTTGAATTTGCGGTGGACAACCGTTGTCGTAGACGGAAATGGCCCTTTAACCACTACTCAACCAGTGTTGGGAACTCGTACTCGTACTTCGTACTCGTACTCGTACCGTACTCGTACTACGAGTACGAGTACGAAGTACGAGCAGCTGAAAAACAGAGGTACGAGTACGAGTACTAGTACGAACAGAAAAAATAATGAGGTACGTGTACGAGTACGAGGACGAAGAACAAGTACGAGTACGAAGAGAAACTTTAAGTACGAGTGCCATGTTTTTTTTCTGGCTATTTGCGAGCAGAATTTTTTTTATAAAAGCAAGAGTTTTTAAATGAGAAAGGCATTTTGAAAGCATAAATTTCCTATTTGCCATTTAAATGTTCTGATTATTCTTCTGAATTGGACGTCTTTTTCATGGTATGATCATGGTATTCCTCATTTCTAGGCACGCGAAGCGGCTGTTTTAAATATATGCCTTTCCATGGTATAGTCATAATATGCCTTATTCCAAGGGATGCGAAGCAGCTAGGTTTTGGTCATGGTGTGTTATTCATTTTATGGTGTGTCAAATATCTACTCCTTTAAAAATCGCAATGCGAAGCGTTGCTCAACTCTTCAGTAAAAAACGCGTAGTGTTTCTGATACTGAATTCTTCTAAAAAAAGTCTCTCATGGTAGTCGATTACTCACTCGACAAAAACTATATGAAAATGTTACTTAAATTAAATAAAAATTTGTGAAAATATTTAATGAATACGGATTTTTTATTCAAGTACGAGTACAGTATGAGCTTTTCCTCAGGTACGAGTAAAGTACGAGTACGAGTAAGAGCCTTTTTTAGCTCGTACTACTAGTACGAGTACGACGAAATTTTGTAGCTTGGTACGAGTACGAGTACGAAATACGAGGTCAAAAAAATACTTGTACGAAGTACGAGTACGAGTACAAGAATTTCAGAAAATTCCCAACACTGTACTCAACTAGTACTTTTTAGTACTTGATCACTCCTTAACTACTCCTTAACATACTTGCACGGGCAAATATGGCGCCCTTCGGTTTTTCACAGCTGGCGCCGACGGCAAAGATTTCCGGAAAGGCGCCGACTTCGTCACAATACTTGCACAAGCGCTGTTAAATTTTGAAAAGCCTAGCGTCGATGCTGGCGCTCTATTTTCAGAAAAAGTGCAAGTATACTCTTTAAGACTATAAAGTCGGTTTGTGCTTATGGGAGTGTTTTGTTCAGAATTTCGCGCTGCACAAGATAGGCGCAAGAAACTTCAGAAAAAGTTCTTTTTTTTAGAAATCCATTTTGAGTTGTTTTAGTTATAGCGCAGATTCTGCGCGTCATTTTGATGCCTAAAAATAGGGTGGTACGGTTACGGTTAATTTGGCCCTACCCGGTTTTCGGTTAACCGCTTTTTGGGCTACCCGGTTTTCGGTTACGGTTTATCACCAGTACCCGGTTAACCGACCCGGTTTTTCCGGTTTTTTAAAGTTTTGGCAAATTAGTCCTAGACGTTGAAAATTAATGTAAATTTTTCGAAACACAAATAAATCTAACTTTTTGCAGACCTCATATACCGTACCTTATCTATTAAACCCTTATGGGGGATTATTTTTCAACCGTCAAAAAGTGCGGAAATTGTCAATCAAAAATGGTCTCAACTCTGATATCCTAGCTAAAAAAAGGAGGATTGGGGGATTATTAGAGAGTGGGGGATTGCTAGAGAATATACGGTAACGAGTTTTACGGTTTAATGATCTAGCCTACAAAGAATAAATTGTAGTCTAACAAATTAATATTTTGCAACAAAATTTTAAAGTTTCAACGTTTGGCTCAAGCTTCATCCCGTGTTAGTGAAACAAATTTAATGTCTACTCAATCAGAAATGTTCTTAACTTTATTCCTTCACTAAGAATTTCATTGTGGGGCTAAGAGGTAGAATTGTATAGCTAAAGGGTAGAATCGAAAAGTTAGGCTTTGAAAAAGCATAAATGATAAAATAAATATGAAAATGTCAAGCAAATAAAATTTTGGTTTAATTTTATTCATACTTTTAAAGAAATACACACTTTCTCTCATCCTTATTCTGGAAGCACTGTTTTAGGTATTTAACAACCCCACTAAAAGAGTTTCGAACTGAAAGTTAAGAGTTTTCAAATTTAAGGGGCGAAAAGGCATTAAAAAATCTTCAGCCATTAATGACAAGACTTTAAACTGTTTTTACACGCTAAAATACTACTTTCCTGCAAAAAGTAAAAATTATCGTGACATTGTCGAATAAAAGTCGACAATTTCACGCAGATCACTACATTTTGACTGCAGATGAATCAAGTTGAATAGAAATAGCCGAAAAAATTGGTCCTGAAAATTTTTGTCTGATCTGTCGTCAAAAGGGGTCTTCCGTATGACATTAACTAATTAGAACATGAAAAAATATACAATTTAAACAGTTGCTATTGATTTTTGATACGCCATTTTATCTAGGGCTTAAACCGGAAAAACCGGATCCTGACTTACCCGGTTTTCGGTTAACCGGTTATTTAGTACCCGGTTTTCGGTTCCGGTTAATTAGGCCAAAACCGGTCCGGTTCGGTTAACCGACCGTGAACCACCCTACCTAAAAAGCAGCAAGTCTCAAAAGAAAAGACTGTAACGATCAATAAATTTGTTGTTGCCTGGACCTTTTTGTTTTCGCAAAATTTAGGCCAGTTAACTATGAGAAAAACTCAAATATGTGCCTCGAATTCCAAAAACATTTTTACGTCTTTGTAATACATTTTTTAAAGATGATGCAATAAATGATACCTCATTAGAAACTAGAGTCGCATGTACACGTGATGATGTTAAAACTTTTAAAAAAAAGTTGAAAATTTTCAATCTAATGACGTAAAAGAAAATTTGCTCCAAAAAAATAGATTTGCGACATAAAAAAGTGTTTTTGCGTAAAAAAATAGTATTGTCCGTATCTTTTGTGACTTGCTATTTCTAAAAAAAATTGCAAAAAAGAACTTTTTTCGGAAGTTTCTTGTTAATATTCCTATCTTGTTCAGCGCAAAATTCTGAACAAAACGCTCCCATTAGCACAATGTAGACCCCTCTCTAATTATAGGTTGTTACACTTTTCGACCCTGAAATGGCACTTTTCCTCTCGGGTTTTGCTCTTTGCCTGCCGGGTTTTGATCTTTTATTGTCTAGTGCAAACTTTGATAACTTTATTGCCTATACTTAAGGTACACTCAAATACCTTATAATGAACAAAGGAGAACACAAAGGAGACCAGAAACGGCTGTCTAATCAAAAGTGGCTACCTGGATCTCCTTGCGAATCTGTCCGGCGGTCTTGTCCTTGTGATTCACGATCTGCTCCTTATCTGCACGCTGAGGCCTTTATTCTTCACTGGTTGGTGGTCGTTGTGATCTCGCGCCGTCTTCGTGCGGATGCGCATCACGGCCGGGCAGCTGTAGACTCCAGGATTGGCGTGGTCTGAAAACTTGCAGACGAACATCTCGCACTTCCATTTCTCGCCGGAGTAGGTCTCTCTGCTAAAAGAAGCGTTAAACCTCATATGATAAACCACATATAATGTAAATATTCTCACCTCTGCCAATTTCCGCCTTGCTGAGCCCTCCACTCGTCGAGTTGCTCCTTCGTCGTGCATGTAGTTTGTGTTTGCCAGTCCTTCGTCATCTTGTTTCTGTAAGTATAGGCAATAAAAGATCAAAACCCGGCAGGCAAAGAGCAAAACCCGGCAGGAAAAGTGCCATTTCCGGCAGAAAAAGCGCCATTTCAGGGTCGAAAAGTATTTCAACCCTAATTATAGACTCCGCCTCGACTTTGAGGATGTATCTCGGAGCAGAGAAAACATTTTGCAAATATATTCTTAGCGTTTTCTTAGCTCCCACCGGCTCTACCGATTCCACTTTTTAGATCTTGGTTGAGCACCCAAAAATCTCGAGATCAAATTCAAAATTTTTCGATTTTCGGGAGGTTGAAAAATTATAAATGCGTAAATTATGCGTTTAACTGAGAATTATAGGCATCCATTTCAGCAACCCTAGTGGTCATGCTCTCGAGGTATAATTTTCATCCTCTTATGAATTTCGACAAATTAGGAAAAGAAGATAATTTTGACCGTGAAAATTTTAAATAAGGTATGGCGAACTAAGGTAGTAGGGGGGTTATTGGTTAAAGGGGCTCTCAGCATTGCGGGAGTAGAAAAAAGTGGCGGCTGTATAATAATTCGTAAAGTAATTTTTCGAAAAGGTATATTTTTAAATGCGCTTGACTTGCAAAAAGAATTTTTGAATATTGTTATGATCGGCAACTGTGTATATTCGAAAATAGCGTTTCGAGAATGGTATTTGTCTCGAAATACCATCGGGAAAATGGTATTATTGAGGAAGAAAAAATTGTGGTCCCATTTTTGGTGTACGACCAATTAGCGATGTTTTTTTTAATCTTTGATGTTTAAAAAAAATATAAGTACCTATTTACTTTTTCTGACGCCACCTAGTAGCTAAAGTTTTCTCAGCAATCTTAATTAGACAAAAGAATAAAAAAAGGTTAGTCGCCGAGATATGACCTAAAGTTGGAGTAACAAGATTCATTTTCCTGGCTGAGGCTTCATCTCGGCAATAAGCCTATTTTCATACTCTGTTTACCGATAAAAGAAATCCTAAGAAAGTTTTATCTGGTATGGCATCAGAATAAAAAGTAACACAGAAATAGGTGCTTTGAGTAAAAAACGTCAAACTTTTCAAAAAAATTGCTATCTGGTCATTGCTAAGTGGCCGGTCCCCCATATATTTTGTACTATCCTTTAAGAAATTGCAAAAATACTAATTTCTTACTTTGATAGTAGCTAAATCCTTGAAGCACCTGGTAAGGAGAGTTGAAAAAAGCGTTAGCACGAGACAAATGCAGCGTAGCTTCTATGAAAAAGAACCAAAAACCAGGCGAATAACCATAGACCATAGCGATAGACACTTTATTGTAATGTTGTGGGTTTTTTGCTTGATGATGCTTTCCCTTAAGCTTGTAATTTGAAGTTGAAAGTCTTCAAACAACACAATTAGCATAACAGAGTATGGGGGATACAACAGGTATTCCAAGTAGTCTAAAATCAAATGCTGATTTGACAAAGCAGAATGTTGTTGCCTGATCCTGTTTGACTGCATGTGGGTGCAGATGTTGAGAATTTGAATGGACTTGTACAAATATAACTGCCCTTCTCTGAATTGATTTCATAATTGTTATTATAAACAAATAAAAAGCATTTTGTAAAATTTCATTTTTCATGGACAAATTATAGAAGCAAGCTGTTAACGAGATGGTCTCGCCATAGCTTGGGCAAATACGATTTTAAATTTTTTTTGTTTTTTTTTTCAGTTTTTTTTCTTATTTTTCTTTTCGTATTTTTTTGACAACCCGACAACATACAAACGCAGAACAGCAAAGAAAGTACTGAAAAGTGAAATAAAAATAAAAAACTAAATTTTTTAATTGGAATTACTTGAATTGAAATTGTTCAAATATTGTCAACACTATTTCCATAAGAGTGTGTCTATGACGGAGCTTGTTGGATTATCTCGGAAGTTCCGAGTCGGAACTTTGGTTATAAAGCAGTACAAACCTATAGCTATTATTCAATTGACTAGAAAAAGGAGCCCAGTGTTCCATTGTAACAACTACAAATACACAGCTAATCCAAGCTATAATCACATTGTTAAAGTAATATGTTATTGTAATGGTCACTAAAGCATAGCAAGCAATCAAAAGCACGCCGCTTGCACTTGCAAAATACATCTGAACTGACAACCACGCCAAAATCAACAATACAGAGCCTTTCAGACGATCTAGTCTTTTGATCGCGTTATAAAACAAGACTAAAAATAATGGATCCCACACTTTTTGGCTTTCTTACGACTTATTAACTTCTACTGAACAATTACAGAATTATGCAGGTTTAAGAGTTTGAACAAAACAGCAGTTACTTTATTCAAATACCATTGATATTGACATTCTAGAGATCATTCAGCAAACTTTAATAACTCGTTAGAAATCTGAGATTCACGGTGTCAGAATTTCAAGTTTTTAAGTATTTCACGTCAAACTGATTTTTAAGATTTTTTTGGACCCTTTTTGACTTTTGCTAAACAGTCTAAAAACTCATTTTACATGACTTCAAAGCACTATCGGGCGCCATTTTTTATGCTGATTCTAAATCTGGAATCTGTTTTGCAGTTACATGTCTTTGTGCAAAATTTTCATGCTTTTGGTAAAATTGTGAACTCAAAAAACCAGCCTAAATTTATTCTTTTAAATTTTTACCCATGATAATTTTTTGAATATAGGATAACGACACACCATTAGAAAGCCCGGCAAAGTGCTTTTTTTTGAGTGTGAAAGAAATGTCGGCAGTGAATAATTTTACTGCTCACCAGCCTAAAAAAAAACCATATCTGACCTCAAGCAGTCGTCGGAAAAATTCGGCTTTTTGAGGGCATTGCACTCTAGTTTGGAGATTCAATTTTGTGATATTCGTGCTCAGCAGGCCCTAGAACCCCCGTGTTAACCGTTGTAACAGTCGGGAATCTTTGTGCTAAATATTTTACTGAACACTAAGTTTATACTGGGGGCTTATCAAGATTTAAGTAAATCTCCTTAACATCAAATTTCCTTAACATCCATTACTATACCATCTAACGGAATGTCGTTTGGATTTGTAAAAAAATTCCAAATTGCATGGCTTATTATTTTAGTATTGGATTACCTGAATGGAGTAAAAGAACAAGCGTTGTTTTAGAAACGCTGTTCCTAAATAATTTCCACTCGCCATCAGAAGTGTCCGTTTGCCAACCAGAAATGTATGGGCTGTCCACAATCCAACCGCTTGCCCACTTATAGTCTATAGAATTGGTTGGAGCTGATGAAAACTTGTATGTGGTATAGCAACCCGACAAGAAAGCAGTTGCGTAATAACAGGTGCTAACAACAAAACAAAAAAATAGTTCAAAGCTGCTTAGTGGACACTTCCACATATCTTTTTGGCTTTTCATCAAAAGTTTAGCAAGCGACTTTAAAGCTAATAAAAAATCATTTTATACACTTTATATAAAAATTAATTCATGTCAGGCTTTTTTAGTGTATGTTTACCGTAAAAAGTTTCAGACAAAATAAATAGAACTGTCGGCCTTATTGAGCTTTTTCCGTATTTAAAGGACCATACTTGCTGATGACAATGGGAATTTGGAAAATTCAAATGCGCGCGGGACACTTTTTTTATTCCGAAATTAATTTTTTAAATCATTTACAGTCGAGTCTCGATTTAACGATCACCCTGGGACCGACCCAGGTGATCGTTAAATCGAGAGTGATCGTTGAATCGAGGGCTAATTTGACGGAATTTATTATTGAAGGGACCGACCCAGGTGATCGTTAAATCGAGAGTGATCGTTGAATCGAGGGCTAATTTGACGGAATTTATTATTGAAGGGACCGATCCAGATGATCGTTAAATCGAGAGTGATCGTTGAATCGAGGGCTAATTTGACGGAATTTATTATTGAAGGGACCGATCCAGGTGATCGTTAAATCGAGAGTGATCGTTGAATCGAGGGCTAATTTGACGGAATTTATTATTGAAGGGACCGATCCAGGTGATCGTTAAATCGAGAGTGATCGTTGAATCGAGGGCTAATTTGACGGAATTTATTATTGAAGGGACCGACCCAGGTGATCGTTAAATCGAAGGTGATCGTTAAATCGGGTGATCGTTAAATCGGGTGATCGTTAAATCGAGACTCGACTGTAGATGTATTTAGAATTAAATGATCAAAAATAATACAGCAGATACGGGAATCGAACCTGAGACCGATTTCACCGCCCCACGCTGCTATACCACTGAGCTATATGGGGCACTCATGTTAAGAAAGTTTTTCATTAATTAAAATTATAGTATATTGACCAGTGCTTGACATTTCAAAATTTTCTCTCCTGCTCTTGCTTTTGGCTACCATAATAATTGGCTATCCCTTATAATTTTTGCTATTGTGATTGTTGCTCTTGGCTTCCGCGCAAAGAGATAGCTCTTGAGACAAAGTTTTCTTGAGTTTCTCGCTGATTGTCTCCAAGAGTCCAAGAATTCGTTCAAAATAATATCACAAAATAATTTTTCGCTCGGAGAAAACATTTTTAGGGCGTTCCCAGACAAAAAAATTTGCTCCTGCTGTTGGCTCAAAATTTCCGCTCTTGCTCTTGGCTTGGAGCGGATAATTTTGCATCCAATTTTCTAACAGGAGAAATTCAGCTTTATGTTTAGTGTCAAGAAAGAGAAAATGGTTGCACTGCTACCCAGCCATAAATATTCTTTTTGCCTCAAATACAAACTTCTCCTTTAATTCAGCTTTTAATAAAATACAAGAAAGCATTAGAATATATAAATAAGAGCTAAAACTGTTATTTGTTACTATTGTTGGAGTTTGCTGTTTTGTATTGGAACTATTTTACAAAAAGTTTAAATCATTTTTGCTTTAGTTGAACATTTGTTCAATAGTTATGACATCTTACGATTCGCTTTTGATTTTTATCTGCTTTATAAGACAAGTTTCCCGATATTTTCATTCCACACTTACCAAAAACTTACGTTTTACTGCAAAATGGTGTCCTTTGCTAATAAAGATTCTCAGTCGTTAAGAATGTGCATTCTTGGTGGAGGAGGATATTTAGGTAAATTAAAAATGTTTCAAGAGATGTTATTATCTGCGCGCCCACCGAGCCTCCTTCCATCGGCGTCCCGTCACGTAAAATTTTGGAGCGCCGGCAGGGAAATTGCAGAGACAAATTGTACAGATCTATGAGATTAATTCGATTCCAAGCCTTCTGAATTCTTAGGATTGAAAGGACTAAAAAGCCTTGCTTAAGTCGAAGGCTATTATTCAAGTTGTAATGTGATGGATAATAAAGATTTGATTCGAGTTGATGTAAATGTATTTTGGTGGCAAAACTTATAACACATACCAATTTTTCAGAGCTCAATAATTTTTATTTCTTCAGGTAGTTGTCTTACTGAAAAGCTTCAAAAAGATGGTCATTTTGTGGTAGTCTTGGACCTTAACTTTGAGAACCTCCCACAAATCATTTTTGATGAATTCAGACTCAAAAGAATAAAAGTAAGCTTTGAAAAAGTGAAATCATGAAAAAATTCAATGTAATCTTAGGCTTAACCCAGGGCTGCCGTCTCCATATTTAAAAAAAAGGAAATTTTGACCATTTTTTAAGGAAAAAGTGCATTTTATCTAGTGCTTATTGCCATTTTGAAGCAAAAAAAGATTTTGACTAAAATGAAAAAAATTTGGATTCCAAAAAAGGATAAAATCTTTTTAAAAAGGGCATATGGCAGCAACTTAACCCGAATGCTAAATCAGCATCTAATTTGTTTTTAATTTGGCAATTTAAAATTTTTGCAGGGCGCCTTAAAAAAACCCTAAACTTCAAGGGCACTGTAGGATCACTTTTAATTTTTGTGCATGATATGTCATCTTGTAGCCCTGGAAATACTCTAGCGAATGGTTTATAAACATATCTACTGTGACAATGGCAAAGGGGGTGAACAAACATAACAATTGAAAAAAACTAAATTTTCAATCCCCGAATTTTCTGTTTTTTTTTACTTTAACAATTATTGACGTCTTTTCAGGTTGATTATTAACATCAAAATTTATTTTGCAAAAATATTTCAAGCACATAATTTAGAGCCTTTTCTTCCTTCTTGCGACAGGTATATAAAAATTTTCTTAATTGTTTTTAAAAAGTGACTGTTTGGCTATTAACACAAGTAAAGTCACTTTTGAAAAATTGACCAGCAACTTTTGCCACTCTGACTGGTTAAAATTTCACTTAAGTGTTTTGCGCTAACAATATATCTTCACATAATTTTATATCGCATATCGCATATCAAGAGCTACCAAAGCCTTTCTACATATTTTTTTTGAAAGCTTGTATGCTGAGATATGGCCTTATGAAATCAGCAACTCCATCAAAAAACTACTGAAATTCGAAAATTCTCAAAAAAAAATCTGTAACTTGGGTTTTGTAGCTCTTAATCAGCTCTACAACATGCTGCGAGAATATTATCAGAGCACATTGAACTTTATCCAAATTTTCGACCACGAGTCAATTTAACAAAAGCAGAAAATTCGGGAAGTGAAAATCCAGTTTTTTTTTCATTTGTTTTGTTTGTTCACCCACTTTGCCATTGTCCCTTTATAAATGTTAATATACCATTCGCTAGAGAACTTCCAGGGCTACAAGATGACGTATCAAAAAAAAAATAAAAAAAAATAACAAAAAATTTAAAAGGAGTCCTGCGGTGCCCTTGAAGTGTAGCGGTTTTTTTTGGACAACTTGCATTAGCGGAAGACAGCTTTTTACTCAAAAGATATTTGAAAAAAATTTTGAATTTTTATAAAATTTGCAGCTATTTAGAAAAAACTTGTCAAAAAATTTAGGGCTCGATTCTTAATCCTGTGATCCTTGCTCAGGCTTTAAAAGAATGCGATGCGTGTTTTCACTTAGTTGGGTATGGCATTTTTGGCAGTGCATCTGTTAGTGTTTTTTATAACCAAAATAAAAGACACTACATAGTGGTCAGTGACACAGCTCTTTTTTACATTACAAAAAAAATCAAGCTTTTTTAGGAAATGTGTGAAACACGTTCTACTAGGATAACTTTCCAAAATTCAGACCCTTGCTTTACTCAATATAGCAACATAGAAAACTGCATAAATGTAAGCTTATAAAATATGTCTCGGTCAACCTGCTGGTTTTTTTGAGTTTTTTTTAAATTTTGCCTTGGCACCCCTAGTTGTATTTTTTGCAAATTTTTTTCGCCTTATTTTTTGCATTCATGAAAATGAGACTTTCGGCATATTATAATTATAAAAATATTATAATACTTCTTGTGATGTTTGATATCAGCAATGGCGGCAGCGGCAAAGTATACAACTTTATTTATTCGACACCACAGCAATAATCCATAATAATATTTGAGGTCTCGACACAGAAATGGCCAATTTTTCCCCCTAATTTTATATCAGTATTTTTCTCTTTCTTTTTTGATAACTTTTTCTTTATTGTGTAGCCCAGAATCTCAGCTTTTCAACGAGCCATCAAGTTCCAATAATAATTTCAGAGATTTCAAAATTGAAACAAAATAACAGTTACATATTTAAATTTATTGAAAAGCCTAAATATCTACATTTCCGTAATCATTTGATGAAGTTTTTTAACTTTTTGGATAGCTGAGATCCTTGACTACACCATAATGATGAAACTTTTTAAAAATTAAGATGAAAATGTCAATATAAAAAGAGTAAATTAGGTGAAAAAAAAGTATTTTCCTTAGGAAGTATTTGAACAAGCACATAATAATAATCTTAATCTTATAATTTTATAGATAATAAACATTGAGATCTTGAGAATTTTAATAAAAATTAGAATGAAACAATAGAAATTTTAAAATAACAGGGGGCACCTAGGCTAAATGTTAAAAAGTAACTGGAGAGATCAAGGTATATTTTTGGCGGGTCACTTCTATGGTCATGGCGAGATCTGTGGACAAACATTTGCGGCAGGTCATTTGCGGACGTAAAATTTGCATAAAGACTTTTACGGACCTACATTTGCGTATGCACATTTGCAAAAGGGTATTTGCGGACATAACATTTGCGGAGACGACTATTGCAGACCGTCATTAGCGGCAGGACATTTGCATTCCGCTAATATCCCTCCGCTTAAGTCGCTCCGCAAATGTCGGTCTGCAAATGTCGTTCCGCAAAATTCCTGCCGCAAATTTAGGTCTGCAGAAGTTGTATCCGCAAAAATCACTCCGCAAAAGTGATATCCGCAAATTTTTATCCTCAGATCTCGCCATGCCCTTCTATGAATAATGCTAGTGCCAAATCGTGCCATCAATTGCAGGCATTCGTTTTGGCAGAAATAGCTTTGAGGAATCCAGACTCTGTTGCCAATGGTAATATTTATCATATTGTTGATGCTGGACCACCAGTCCATCCATTCTTTTTCTGGAATCCTCTGATCAGTTACTTAAACCCAAACCTTACCAACCACCAAATTCCTTTCTGGCTGGCCCACAGCATAACTTACTGCATGGAAATGCTGTACAAGGTGTGTGGCGTCGAGCCATTGATGACTAGAATGGATGCTAGCGCATTAAGTACGCATCGAACATTTTCTATCCAAAAAGCAGTTGACCATCTTGGTTACCAACCTGTCAACAATCATTGCCTAGAAGCCACTATTGAACACTTTGAA
This sequence comes from Ditylenchus dipsaci, assembly GCA_004194705.1. NCBI lineage: Eukaryota > Metazoa > Nematoda > Chromadorea > Rhabditida > Anguinidae > Ditylenchus > Ditylenchus dipsaci. The sequence continues at coordinate 27,909 of SADC01000168.1, forward strand.
AAGTACGGAAAGCATGCTAATTAACTCCTGTTTTATTTAGTTTCATAAATACATGTATACAACCCTTAATTGTATTTTTGGATTTGTGGATAGTTAAGGGAATCAATTGTTTTTTTACTAAGGTTGCATACTGATTTGAGCTCTTTTTGTGAATTTTAGATGTGTTTTTTAGAATTGATGCCTGCAAAAAGAGAGCAAAAAAACTTTGGGTGGTATTTAATTTTGCTGCCAAAAATTTGAATTATGCTGCCAAAATCTTTAATTCTGCTGCCAAATCAAATCTGCTGCCAAAAATTTGAATTTTGCTGCCAAAAATTTGAATTTTGCTGCCAAATCAAATCTGCTGCCGAAAATTTGAATTTCGCTGCCAAAAATTTGAATTTCGCTGCCAAAAATCTGAGTTTTGCTGCCAAAAATTTGAAATTTGCTGCCAATTTATCCCTATTCAGTTTTTAGTCGCCGATCTGTATTTTTTCCATCTTCGTTCACCTCTTAATCATTTTATTATCTGTTTCAGATCTGTTTCCTTCAATCGGCTGCTTTTCCATAAGAATGTCAGATCGTGAAATGATGAGTGATTTTTCAAGCGAAAATTTTCTTTAGCTAGCATTGCATTGTCTGCTCATTGGAATCTCGAATTTGTCGAAAACAATGCCTGCGCAGCTCCGACCGTCACAAGCTTAGTGAATTTTTGGTGTTTGAATTTATGCATTTGTTAAGATATGCAGTGATTTGTTGTTGTCGTTACGAACGTCTCTTGCATTGTCATTATTTCTAATAAAATCAGAAAGAAAACTCGTCTTTACAATTTATTCGTAGGTAGAATTTAAATTCACACAGTAGTTTAAAAATATAGTAAAATCATAAATGATGGACATGGAACTAAGATCAGGCTGTGGAAATAGGTCGAGAAATTTCGGCAGCAAATTACAAATTTTTGGCAGCAAAATTCAAATTTTTGGCAGCGAAATTCAAATTTTTGGCAGAAAAATGGATTTGGCAGCAAAATTCAAATTTCTGGCAGCAAAATTCAAATTTTTGTGAAAAATCTTATTTTTAAAATTCAAATTTTTGGCAGCAAAATTCAAATTTTTGGCAGCAGATTTGATTTGGCAGCAGAATTAAAGATTTTGGCAGCATAATTCAAATCTTTGGCAGCAGATTTAAATATTAGCCAAAAACTTTGCTTGATTTTTTGCGATATTGCCAGGGCTGGAAGCGTATTGCTTTATTAACTACCTTATAACTATTTTTTTATAATTAAATTTCTCAAAAGCTTGTAGCTTGTGCTGATTTTGGTGTAGCTGAATAAATTTTTATTATTGCTGACAAAGTTAAATGTGTTTTCAACCGTCAAGATCTTCGAAATTCGTCAAATCCATCTTTTATCCCGCCAAATTGTTTTATTTGCAAGTATTTTTATTTTTTTCTGACTTAAAAGGCCATTGCCGTCTCCGACAACGGTTGTCCCCCGCAAATTCAAAAAAATTTTCTAGTCATTGAACATCTGTACGGAATTTTTAACTCGATTTCTATCAAAACTATACGAAAATTAAATTCTAGGCCTTGTTTTGTTAGAAACCATGCTGAAAAACCCGTACAGAAGTTGAATGATTAAGCGAAAAGATTTGAATTGGAGGGGGACAATTCAAAACAGTTAGCAATGGGCCTTTAAACTCCTGGTTGATAAGACTATCATGGTGATATCGTATGTCGGTAAAAATGTTCATATTTAAATTTAACAAAATTTTCGAACCTTTTAACGGGTAAAAACACATTCAACCTTGCCAGAAATAATAAAAATCGGCGCTAGTATAGAATACCCCCCCCCCAAATCCGACCTTTTAAAATTGCTGTAACTACCCTTGCAAACAACAAGCTTAGGATTAGCCCTTAGGCTTGGGGTAGGCCAGCGTACGGAAGTTGTGACTAATAAAGAGTTTACGCATATTTTCCGGGGTCTGCGACATAAATTTGGGTAGTCTTTACTTAAGTTTTAGAAAGCAAAATTTGGGGGGGGGGGGTGGTGTATTCTATACCAGGGTCTAAAAATCTATTCACCTCCACCAAAATCATCATAAGCTACATATTTTTTCAAAGAGATGTAGACTGCATGTAGCCGCATAAGCAACATAGGGTTGGCAAGACTTGCGGACAATATTTTGCGAATGCGTGTTTCCGGACGTGATTTTTGCGGACGGAGCTTTGCGGACGAGGTTTTGCGCCTCAGCACTTGCGTATCAAATGTTGCGTCCGCAAAATTTGGTCCGCAAAGTCTCGTCCGCAAATCTTTGTCCGCAAATTTTGGTCCGCAAATATTGCGTCCGCAGAATTTGGTCCGCAAGTCTTGCCGACCCGCAACATACTGCCAACCCTGGTTATTGCGCAAAACCTAATATATCATTATTTATTAAACGGCACTTGTTTATAACACGTCCCATCTTTCTATTGGGTTTGTCCATAAGCTCGTGGTTGGTTATATAAGGACGAGCACGAGGATCTCAAAAAAGCAAGTACGAGTACGAAAGGAAAGTACGAGTACGAGTTTTTTTCAATAGAGTACGGTTCTACTTAAGAATCCGGTGCCGAAACCAGCTTGTGTAAGGGAGGCAGATAGCAGAGAAAAAAGAAACAGGCCTGGGGCGACCCGATAGCTCAAATGGTTAGAGCGCCGACTTGCAAGAAGGATATCGTGGGATCGCACTTTTTCCCAGGCCTGTACAAAAGCCGTACGCGGCCACTGGCGTACGCTTACTCTTGGTCCCATTGTTGTTTTTAGTATGGTACAAAAAATTGCACATTATTACACACAAGACATCAGTACCAATTAAACGAATAAAAGTTCCTAATTATCTATTCGATGGACCAAAGATACACGATCAAAGAAGAATTCAAGGATATTTTTCCATCGACATGCAATTTCGGCGGAACACTGATTCAGCAACGTATGCTTCTTTTAATTACTCACTTGTACCTCTTAGACGATTTATCTTATGCTTAACATGATTCCAAAAAAATTTGACTATGGACACGTAACACATTACTGTTCTTGTCGATTACTGATGGACAAAGCTTTTTTTTGCTGCAAAAAGACTTTTTTTTGCTGCAAAAAAAGTCTTTTTGCAGCAAAAAAAGCTTTGTCCATTACTGATCTACACTACTAAGACAAAATGATTTTAAACGATCAAGAGAATTACCTTGCAAATTTTTTGTGACATTTGGTAAAATGACTGTATCCATGCCTTTTCCAATTGCTTTCCAAGTTTCTTGTACGTCGGCCATTCGTCAGATAATATTGTTGTGCCAGGCTTGACTCGCTTCTTGATAATACTCAGCAGAGCCGATTTATTTGGATCGGAGACACGGAACGCAAATGCGGTACACAACTACGGAACGCTAACTACAAAAATGATAAAAAATTTCTAAGAGACGACACGAAAAAAATCTGTTTAGGGCAAAAATGAATTTTTTTAATACTGAAAACAACAGGGGAACCAAGCTGTTTTTTGCACCGGATTCTTAAATAGAGCCATACTGCTTTTTTAATAGCAAGTAGAAAGGTGGGACATGTTCTAAACAAGTGTCGATTAAACCCTGCGAGTTTGAACTCTAAAAAGCCCGTTTTATATTTTGGCTGTTCAATGCAACAGAACATCGCATTCGAAAAAGTGTAAGATAGAACATCGCATTGATATATCTGCCTAATTAACAATCACACATGAAAATCTTGAAAACGTTTGGTCATGTTCTAAAATACACTGCAAACACCATATTCAACATCATGATTTTATAGTTAGTTACCGCTTATTTTGTAGCCAGTGAGATGAGAAACAAAATAAGGGGGGGGGCGATTTGGGGGTGCTCTTCTATCAAAAGTTTGACGGTATCTGGAACAGTTCAAAACATATTTATTTAGTAGAAAAAAGCTTTCTTTTTGGAGCTAGCAATTTTAGTTTTTATTTGCATATTCCATCTACACATCCTCGACCAAGACGACAATCAGTATCTTTGGTGCACATAAATCTTGCAAAGCGACTAGAATAGCTCTCGCCTTGATGAGCTTCTGTCAGATCTCCTGCCCCCCTCTGATATCAGGGATCACGCCTTTATCAAAATCAAGTTCTACAATCACAACTTCTAAAACAAGTTGATTAATTACCGTCACAACGATTAGAACACTTACGCCGGTAACAAGCAAAGTTTATTTTGACCGCAAAGTTGCAAAACACAAGAAAGCACAGTAAAAAGTAGACTTTCATCATTTTCTACTAAAACTTTTAAATATCATCGTTGGCATTTTCGAACATAGTTAGACATTTTAACACTCGAATGCCTAATTGTCCTAAGAGCACATCCTGGTGCAGAATTTTACACTGAACACCATAGTGAAAAAAATTACTATTTGCGGGTCAGCTGCCCCTACGAACCAACCAAGTCAAGATTTTCGCGTATGAAACTTCAAGAGAGCAGATCTCGTCATTTTTTATTACTGAATACAGTAATTTATAGTTTGAAAGAAAGCGCAGATTGCGGGCTTTCAAATAAAATATCATTGAGCTATTTATGACAATTCAATGTAGAAATTTTACTTCAAAAAAAAATTGTGTCATTTTTCAAAAACGTTGTTGATACTTATTAACGCAGCAAAAAGTGTGAAAACGTCATTTTTCAGTTTTTGATGTATATTATTCGACAGAGTAAAAAACTGTATCAGAAAAAGCTTTGAAATAGGGTAAAAAGAGGCTTTGAGAGCGTTTAGCGAGACTCTCAAAAAATTGAAAATCAATTCTGGCGTAAAACTCATATTTTGTTAATGAAACCCCACATTTTGACACCGGATTCGAGTTCAGCATCAAAAATTGCCCAAACATAAAAACTTGCTGTCCGATTTCGAAATCCGCTCAAGACAAAAAATATTCAAATTCAAATCTTTTTGAAATTCAAATGATTTTTTGTCTTGTGCGGAATTCGAAATTTGACAGCAACTTTTTATTGCTGTCCCTTTCTCTACCATCTTGAGATCGACCTCAAATTTTTCTGGTTTTTGGGCACCCAAAAAATAAGGTGGCCGGCCGCCTTATTAAAGCAAATACGGTAAGCAAAATTTCTTAAACATTTTAAGACAACTTTTAGAAAATAAAATAGCAGATGATATGTATTTAGAAAAAGTATAGAGCTTTTATATATAAAAACTAGAGACAGAAAGTGGGGACCAAACAAGATTCCAAGACAAGATTTTTAGCTGAAATTTTGACCAAGACCAAGAGCAAGATTTTTGAAAACGGCCAGTCAAGATCTTGGCCAAGATCTTGGCCAAAAACCAAGATTCATACAGCCAACTCTCGATTTAACAAACCCTTGGGGCCGGCAAAAATGTTCTTTAAACCGAGAGTTTTGTTAAATCAAGAGTTAATTTTAGTCATTTTATTTAATCACTGGCAGAATAGTCGTTGAAAAAAGTTCGTTAAATCGAGGGTTCCTTAAATCGAAAAATGACTGTTTTGACAATTTTGACAGTTTTTTAGGTGACAATTTTTATAGCAAAACTTGTGGCTAGTGTTTTATAATTTTTACGCACTATGTTTCCCTGTTCTTGATCTCGTGCTTTTTATATTGTTTGATGTGTGTTCTATTAGAGATGCAATTTTGACATTTTCGGGACGACACAGGACGAAATTTATTTATTTCATACGCAAATGTATTAAATACAATCACGCAACTAAAACAAGTACAAAGTTAAGCAAATGTAAGTCACACTCCTTATAGGCTGCTACACTTACACATTAATCAGTAAAACGACAAATAGGCGTTAGATGTTTTGATTCTTGCAAAATACAACGAAATTTTCAATAAAGTGACAGCATAAGAATAAAATTCAACTTTGATCAGATAAATTTTACAATGTGGGTAAATTTGGCTAATAAAAATTTTTGATGACAATATTTAGACTACTACCGAAAATTTGCGAGGATTATGGATTTCTTTACAGTTAGATCTGATACATAAAACTTCAAGAGACACATTTTTTGTTATTTTCAAAGGTTTCTTTTCTAAGTGCATGGAGTTTGGCTAGCTCAATTTCAGTCATGTCACGCCTCACAAGGAGGTTTGCTGGTGCATTAGCAAAGTTAGGGAGAAACTTACGGAATGAGTAGAGAAAAGTGTCACGAGTTCTTTGCTGGTAAAGTGAACTATTGTATGAAAGCACAGAAAGCTCTACAGCAGAGATGATACACCAGTAAATAAAATCTAGACAGGAAAATGAAAAGGCTGCCTTTCCTTTGAAAGCAACAACAAGAATCCGAATTGGAATAATTCTTTTCCAGACGGGACACCGGGACAGGACATTCTTGAAAAATGTTCAGGCGGGATTTTGGGACGGCGAGCGGGACGGAGTTGTCCTGTCCCGCCATTTTTTAATCTTGTATAAAGCCCAAAAACAGAATTCAGGTATGCTATGGGCCCTAAAAACGATAAAATGGGTTGTCGGGTGTTTTGTAAATTTTGCATACAAGATTGACCATGAAACCAAGACCAAGACCAAGATTTCTATAAATGACCAAGCAAGATCCCAAGACAAGATTTTCAGTCAAAATTTGGGCAAGACAAGACAAAATCTTGGCCAAGATCTTGTCTTGTTTCTGTCTCTAATAAAAACCTTCTTGTGGAATAAAATAATGCTTTTATTTTCTTTAAATTAGCCTTTTTCAAGTGAACGTAAAATACATAATATGCCGATCATATTCATAAATAAATTTTAAAATACAGTTTTTTTTTCATATTTCGAAAATCTATTCGGTTCTAAAACTCCAATTTATTGTTTTAAAGTATTTCTTTGTCTTAGACGTGTGTGACACGCAGTAGCAACTAAAAGTAACACAAAATAATTTTATTTATTTCGATTCTCCTGAGGGCTGTTGCTCTTTTTTACTTTCTCTGTTGAACAACAACAACATTATCAAATGAAATAAAGTTTTTTGAAGCATGAGGAAATTTCAGCAAGCACTGCTCCCTAGAGCCCTATTGTTATCCTTTAACCAAAAAACATTACATACATTACATTTTTTTTATTATTGAAAAGCATAAAATTTACTGTTTTTAAGAACTTCCCATTTCGCTTAACAATAAAATAGATATTAAATACTATTTCAAATTGCTAACTACCCAATAAAAGAAAGCTGCGTATTTTGCATTTTAAAGGGGGGGGGCTATTAACGTTTGAAAAAATTTCTCGCTGGTGGGTAGTGGGTATGTTTTTTGTGTTTTTTGGCACAAAATGGTGCGCAGTTTCGATTCCGCATGCTCGTACTTCCATTTTTTGGCTGGTTTGGCCAAATTAGCGTGATAATTCGACTTTTTGACGCCAGATTCGGAATGAGCGACTCCAATTACCTTTAGATATACCGTATTTCCTGTAATAAGGCGGCATGCCGCCTTATTTTTCAAACCCTGAAAATCCGAAAAATTTGAATTCAATCTCGAGATTTTCGGGTGCTCAATTAAAATCTAAAAATTAGAATCGGTAGAGCTCGTGGGAGTTAAGAAAACGCATCAAACAGATAACCAAAATATTTACTCTGCTTCGAGATATAGACCCTTGAAGTTGGGGTGCCGCCTTATTAGAGGGTGCCGCCTTATTACAGGAAATACGGTAAGTCAAATAAGAAAAATTAAATACAGTCGACGCTCGATATAACGGACCTTTATATAACGGACAATAAATTTGGTTGATTTTCATTAAAATTGACTGAAAAAGACGCTCTGTGTAACGGACAAAAATTTGATAAGCATTCTTCCACGACCTTTAAAAGTAGTCAAAAATGGGGAGTAGGTGACTTTAAAACAATTTCGCGGTAAAATAAAGAAAAATCCCCAAATGTGACTAGAAAAACCAATTACTGACTTGTAACGGTTTCTAGTTCACCAAATTCCAACTTTTAGAAAATCCATCTGATTTTTATGAAATTTGAGATTCTCATCTCTCGTTTGCTAGATGAAACATCGCAAAAATGCCACTTTTCGAATTTTTCATATGCGAGAAAGTGATTTCACTACTTTTTCTCTTGTGTTAGGTTAATGCATAAGTCTTTACGGTTTTTTAAACTTATGATTAAGTATCAAAATTATTTCCAAAAATTGTTCTTTAAAACATCATTGTGTAGCTCTGTTATTCCTCTTCAAAATGTGTTTTGGTATTTTTCGGATTACTTTAAAAACATCGGCATTTGGATCCAAACAATAGTGATGACATCATGGCTAGTTGACACGTATTTTCATCACTTCAACTGGTTGAACGTTTCATTCAGGATTCAGTGTTTTAACGACTTTTTATAACAGTCTTGTAGCGCAGTTCAAGAGCTACAATATCTGTCTTACAGAATAATTTTTAAAGATCTACTTGTGGAGATACGCGCTTTTCAAAAAAAGCAATTTCTTAAAAAATGACCGAAAATACGAAAAAGTAGGAAAAACTTGGATTTTGGTCATTTTTTAAGAAATTATTTTTTTCGAAAAATGCGTACCTCCACAACCAGATTTTTAAAAAATATTATGTGAAATGGGTATTGTAATGGGTATTGCTCTGGAACTGTGCTACAAGACGGTTCAAAGCTGTTTAATGCATTTCCTTAACTCCCATGAGCTCTACCGATTCCACTCTTTGGATTTTGGTTGAACGCCCGAAATTTTCGAGATTGACTCAAAATTTTTCAGATTTTCGGGGGTTTGAAAAATAAGCGCGCATGCGCGCTTATTAGAGGAAATACGGTAGCTTTGTTTCTAGTGTTGGCATAACAAAACATAATGCTTTACCTAGTGCGCCATGAAGTCCAAATAAAAGTCATCTGCTGCCCCTTTTTCGCTGTTTCGAAAGGCCGTGTCTATATAACGGACAAATGGCTAAAAATCTAAAAAATTGTCTATTAAAAGTGGTTTCAGATACGCGAACTTCAAATATTTCCAAGGCGAAGTCTCCCTGGTACTAAAAATCGCCATTTTTAAGTCTTTTTATAACGGACGCTCTATATAACGGACAGAATGTCGGTCCCTACGTGTCCGTGTTATAGAGCGTGGACTCGAACCTTTGCACCATTTTGGGTCTAATGACACAAAGGCTTACCCACTGCGCCACCTAAGCCACAATTCAGACACCTAAATGGCTTTCCTCCTTTAAGCAAAACATTTTTAGTCCCTGAAACTATAGAAAAACTCATTTTTGAGTGTAATTTGGCGTAATTGTGGAGTGCTGTGGTTGACTCCATCCATAATTATCCATATTATCTATTTTTTCTTGAATACATCTCTCTATGTGTATACACTTAAACACATAACTAGGAGGCGGAGCTTTTTGAAATTGTGGCCAGAGGCACAGCAGCATTTGAGGAAAGAGTAAGTTAAAAGTTGCCTAATGGAGGCAGCAGCAAGGAGACTAGTAGCGCATACACACAACCAAATCCATACTTACTTGCCACTGTCCCTACTGAACGAAATAAGAACAATGCTCCTACCCTCTGGCTGCCTCAATTTGCTACCCCTTATACACCACCGCTTTAAATGGGTAGAAGGAAAATTTATATTTAGTAACGCGAGAACCCTCTTCTACTCACTTACTTTTGCTTCGATGCTTGAAATTTTAATTTTTTAAAAATAACTTGCCGAGCATAGGTGCGATTTTCGTTTTTCTCCTTCTTGTATTTAGCTGTTTGGGCAGTTTGGAAGTCGATGATAGTTTTAAAGAAGCATTTCAACCAAAGACAACTTGTAATATTGACAGCTTTGTTGTTCTCTTTTCGCTTCGTTTTCTATTGCTTTTTTGCTTATCGATGTTATTTTTATCTCATCACTGTGGATGCCTTTGAATTCCCAAACCAAAGTTCAGCTTTTTACTAGTTGTTTTGTTTTACATAAGTCATTGCAGCAACTGAAAACAAAAAGAGAAAAAATGAATAGCACAATCAACATATATATGAAAAATTAAGCAAATTATCCAAAAATGACAAAAAATAGACAAAAAATTTTGAAAACTAAAAATGTTTTTTCTTTCGACGGATGCCAATGAGATCAAACTTTTTGTTGTTTGAAAAGTGTACTTTTTAAAAAACTTTATAAAAGCCCTCGTCAGACTCCCGCTTGGGTCTTGCGTGTCTTTAAGGTGTCTTGCGAGACAAAATTGCCTTGTCTCGCTTCATACTTATTCTTTTATCCGGACCTCACTTTGAGGGAGGACAGACTTTAGGGGGTATTTCGACTAAAAAATGGAATTTCGCGAGCTTAAGTTAATTTGATTTGATTTTTAAGGCAATTTTTAAGGCACCCAAATTTTGACCGGCGACAAAGCGAGTGTTCCGGCCATGACGCCAGTGCGTTCGCCCACACCATATGCACACACATGTGAGCTAGTTGGCAAATTGCTGACAAATCAAACCCCATGCGTTGGCAATGGGCAAATGCGCAGAATTTTTATTTTTGACATCCCTGCTAGGCAGACATTAAATTCTAACGGATTCGTGTTTAGCATGGCCAATCGCATACCAAAGTGCTCCTTAAATTTGAAACTCGCCGTCAAATTTAAAATATTAGATTTTCTTGAAACTTTTGTTGTCTCGGAACGAATTGAAAATATTTAAAGAAGGTCCATACGCAACCGACTATGCTGAACACGAGTCCTGTGTTAAAATTTAGGGCAATAAATGTTACGTAATACTATTTATTTGTTTTATACACACTAGACATTGTCTATTCTAGATGAATCAATGGACTTGCAAGCATTAAAATTGACTATCAGCCTACGATTGTCAGTGAATCACATCGTGAAACACTCAGGACAAGATAGAACAGATTTTTTCAAAGTCAAAACACAAGAAAAAAATTCAAAAAAAAAAATTAACAGGGGGACCAAGGCATATTTTTCGGGGTGGACGCGAATGCGTATAGAGCCAACAGTTGGAACAGCACATTGACAATCACCCAAACCATTTGACTGATAGTAGCAATTTAGACCACATAATTCGATGTTCTTTGCTCAACAAGCAATCGTCGAAACAGCCAGGTAGTAGTGAAATCTTCTGCCAACTGACTATGATATTTCAGGAATTGACATTTTTCGGTTAGCTTAACCGAACCGAAAACCGAAATTCTCAGTTTGGCTTTCGCAAGAATCGGTTCTAGGTCTAAAAAAATCAAACCGGTATGCGGATTAAGTGGATCGATAGTTATATGCATATATTTTTCTCAACTTTTTAGAACTGAAAAATCACGCTACCTCAAATAGATGTGCTACAGTCGAAAATAAAGTTTGCTACATAAAAGAGTAAATTTGCCACAAAAAAAATTTAATTTTCCACAAAAAAAATAATCCACAAGAAAGTAAATTTGCTACAAAAAAAGAGTAAATTAGCTACAAAAAATTAGCCACAAAAAACCAAATTTGCTACAAAAAATGATTAACCTTTTCTGATTGCGCCAAGAAAATGGAGAGTTCTCGGTGTGTCATTGCGATCCCACAAAAATCATTTTGGCTAAAATAGAATTTGTGTCGCAGGTTTGACTGTCTCGCGAGACCATGTTTTGCCAGACATGTTACGTGATTTTGTCTCGCGAGACAGTGTCTCGTGTCACGCGGGAGTCTGACGAGGGCTTAACAGTGTATCTGGGAATTTTTTCTAGTCTTTTGTTGCCAGTTTAAAAGTAGCTTAGAGAGCTACTAAGCTAACAACTGATATCTCAAATTAGGTGTGTGTGTGTGCGTAGATGTGTGAACAGCTTAACTGCTTCTAGTGCTTGTTGTTGTCTTTTATAATAAACAGGACCCATAATACTAATAATACATTTATATAATGGACATGTATGTTTTGTGCTGTAATTTTTCCAATTTTCGGTAAACTCTCACAACTTACTGAAAAAAAATTGTTTAAAAACAAACGGGCCCTATACTATTGGGTTGTTCAATAATTCATTAATTGATTGTGCATTAATTAACCATTGTTTTTTCATGTGCTATTTTTTAAATTTTTAAAATACGTATTAGGCAAGCGTTATACCGCTAAAAATCTCTTGAGATGAGCTTCAAAATGAGCTATAAACATTGAATTTTTTTGCACTGAAAACTGGGCTAAAAGACAAACATAGACATATAAAATAGTGCAAAAGTAATAAAAAATCAATATGAGCTTGAAAAATTTAAACTAGTGCAAGCTAGCGTCACAATAACAACTTAGCATCATGTTGTAGCGTAAATCAAGAGTTACAGAACTCACATCACATAATAATTTTTAAAAAAATCACCGAAATCCGAAAAAATTGGAAAAACTTGAATTTCGGTGATTTTTTAAAGAAATTGATTTTTTTCAAGAAATTGATTTTTTGGGCAGGAGTAGTGTGGGCCAAATCACTTTGGGACAATTCATTTTGGGCCAAAATCAATTTGGGCCCATTCACTTTGGGACAATTCAATTTGGGCCAAAATCAATTTGGGCCAATCCAAATTGGGCCAAAATCAAATTGGGTCAATTCAATTTGGGCCAAAATCGAATTGGGCCAATGCAAATTGGGCCAAGATTTTTAGTCAAACAGCTACGGCTAACTCCAGAATAGGGGCATGTTCACCCAAATGACCTGAAAAGTCGAACGCTTGTCTTTTTTTTATCTAAAATTATGGTAAAATAAAGGTATACACCCAGGTGGATTCGAACCAGCAACCTCTACATCACCCATAAGAATCGCTCAGAACTCCATCTGGAGTGACCAAACCAAGTGGTCCACCACTTGGATCAAAATTTTTTTTTACGTTTTCGAGTTCCAAAACAATTTCTAGATACTAATTCAAGCACGCTGAAGATGGTTTGACAGTGGTAAAATTACGTTTTATGGTGAAATTTTTGAGTTATTGCCAACGATAGATTTTGACAAAATCAATCGTTGGCAATAACTCAGAAATTTCTCCATAAAACGTAATTTTACCACTATCGAACCATCTTCAGCGTGCTTGAATTAGTATATAGAAATTGTTTTGGAACTCGAAAACGTAAAAATTTTTTTGATCCAAGTGGTGGACCACTTGGATCAAGTTTGGCCATCCAGGTGGACACCCAATTGGGGAAGGGTTAATGTAGAGGTTCGTATACAAGTCACCGAGGTTGCTGGTTCGAGTCTCCTTAAACGTAAACTTAATTTTTTAACTCCATTTTTTAGGCCATCCAGGTAGACACTCACCTGACCAGGAGGTACCTACCCCAGGAGTTGGAGTTAGGGTGGGTCGATTTTTGGGCCATGGTTTGATGTGGTTTAGATACAATCTGAAAATTTTTCGGAAAAAATGCAAAAAATTATCAATTATGTCAATAAAGACTTTATTATAAAGTACAGAAAAAAATCAGAATGAAAGTCTAATAAAAAATATTGCACCGGTAGCATTGCTGTTTGAGTCAAAGTCTTGGCTCAATTTGATTTAGGCCCAGTTTGCATTGGCGCAATTTGATTTTGGCCCAATTTGCATTGGCCCAATTTGAATTTGGCCCAAATTGAATTGTCGCAAATTGATTTTGGCCCAACTTGATTTTGGCCCAAATTGAATTGGCCCAAATTGAATTGTCCCAAAGTGATTTGACCCAAATTGATTTTGGCCCAAATTGAATTGTCCCAAAGTGATTTGGCCCACACTACTCCTGCCCGATTTTTTTTACTTGCCTGAATGCATATTTTAACTGCGACCAGTTTTGCATTGGTGATCTTTATTTCTTTTTTTTTAATTTGCCAAATTTTTCATGGCATTATTAGAGAATTTTTCGAAGTCACTTTCTACGACAAAATTAACTAGATATCAACGAGGCGACCAAGGCAAAATAGACCGAAAAAAAATAAAAGAAGGAACCAAAGCAAAAAATCACACCCATACTTTAATATGGGGCGATAAAAACACGACATGTTTCGAGCAGCTTCGAACGAAAATTTGGCAGATAAGAGAATGGTGGTTTTGTGAGTTGGACGCTGGTTGTCCAAACTTTTGCAGGCAACTTGTTGCTCACGTACACTCGTTCAAAAGAGCAGAACACGGCGACATTAAAATATTTTACTGCGATAACTGGGACTTAGATTTTACATTTTTTCGTCGAAATTTTCGGGTATTTGATACAGATTATTGGGTTGCTTTATAACACTCAAACACCCATACTCAAATTGACAAAATTATCACGGCGAAAAGCTGATGATAAATCCAGTAAATCAGAACCGAAGTTACAGCCGATATTTTATGTGTTAATCAAAAAACCATGGTCATCTACAGTAAAAATGTGTATAATATATTTTATCCGCTTATTCGTTAGTCACATTTTTGGCATTGCTTCCTTGTTGTTTATTTTATCGTAAAATGTATAAAATTATTTTAAAAGTAGTTTAACTAAATTTTTTTACAGTCTACTTAAATGGCATTTCTTGGCCAGCTACAGGCCAAATTTAATGAAATCAAGACTCAACTTCCGCAAGTAATTGAACAGGCCAATAAGGCTAAACAGAACCTAGTACCTGTCCTCAACAAATGCACCCAACAACTAGACAGTCTCGGCAAAATACTTCAGGTTATTGCTTCATTAAAAATCACATAAATATTATTTGTTTATAATGAGTGTGTTTTCTACAAGACTAAATTGCTACGCGAGCTCAGTTGCAAGTAGGGTTGGGTAATTCTCCGGAGAAATACTTTCCGGGTAATTACCCGGGTAATTACCCGGGTAATTACCGGTAATTACCCGAAAAGCGGAGAAATACTATTTGCTGATACCTAAACCATCTGGATGGTACCCAAACCACCTGGATAGGGCCCAAACCATCTAGATGTTACCCGAAACACCTGGATGTTACCCAAAACACCTGGATGGTACCCAAACCATCTGGATATCACCCAAAACACCTGGATGTTACCCAAACCACCTGGATGGTACCCAAATCACATGGATGGTACCCAAACCCCTGGATGGTACCCAAATCACATGGATGGTACCCAAACCCCCTGGATGGTACCCAAATCACATGGATGGTACCCAAACGCCCTGGATAGTACCCGAACCATCTGGATATCACCCAAAACACCTGGATGATACCTAAACCACCTGGATGATACCTAAACCACCTGGATGTTACCTAAACCACCTGGATGATACCTAAACCAAAAAATTCCTTGCTGAGTAGGGTAGGTGGATTGGTTAATAGTTAATCCTAATAAGAGATGAATGGTTAGTGTCAATTGTGATATTTGTCGACCATAATTGTCATAAAATTTCGTATGAAGAAAGCAATTGTACTTGCAAAATAAAAACATTCAAAAGATATCGGCATAAAATGAAGAAGATATCGCAGAAAAATAAAATAATGAAAAAATGTATCAGCTGGGAGTCGAACCTTCGACATTAAAAAGGAGACCAGTAGTGTAAAGGAAAAGCATGGCTCAAGCGAGAAGTGATTCCTGCTTGAGCCGGTATGGTACCCAAATCACCTGGATAGTGCCTAAACCATCTAGATGTTACCCGAAACACCTGGATACTAAAAAATAGTATTTCTCCGATTTTTCTTTACGGAGAAATACTTAGTATTTCTCCGGGTAATTACCCGGGTAATTACCCGGAGAATTACCCGGGTAATTACCCATCACTCAACCCTAGTTGCAAGTAAAATTTTTGGCAACACGTGAAATTTATAATATTCCCTTTCAAAAAATTGCAGCAAACACCGTAGCAGAATTCTCCGTGGTATTTTTTGTTAAAGGGCCATAGCCACGCGTTCTGGATTGTCCACCGCCAATTCAAAATTTTTCGCCTGATAATTGAACTTCTGTACCGATTTTCCAACTTGGTTTATAACATGATAAGGCCTAGAATTTAATTTTAGGTATATTTGTGTTAGAAAGCAAGTTAAAAAGTTCGTACAGAAGCACAATGATTAGGAAATTTTCTTGAATTGGCGGGGAAAACCGTTTTCGGAGACGTTTTGTCAGCATACGGTTGTGTGAAATCACGTAAATCAAAAGTGCAAAAAAGATTTTTTTGTCTTTTTCATCATATTCCTCATGAAATTCTGACTCTAAAAAGTTACTGAACGCTTTGACATTGAAAAATAAAGTTGAATTAAAAAATAAAGGCCCCGGGCCTTTAAAGGACACTGTCTCTTCCTTATCATAGCAGTTTCAAAGGTTTTAATGCGCGAGGGACCACACACATTTTGTCAATAATAATTTCGAATTGTTTTTTTATTCGCGCTCATTGTTTAGAAAATAAACTTGTGAATTCGTTCAAAATAAAGAACCATTCACTAGTTGAACCCAACGTTGCTTGACAATGCCAAATCGGACATCTTAACCGACTTTCACTGCTCCACATCTGTCACTGTTGAATTGGGACTTATATAGAATAGAACATAACGTTTGAAATTTTAAATGCAAACAAAAAAATAATTCAAAAACATTATTGACAAAATCTATGTGGTCCCGCGCGCATTCAAACTTCTGAAATTGCCATGATAAGGAAGAGACAGGGTCCTTTAATAAAGAACACAAATTCTTTTTAAGCTTGGTCCCCTCCCTGTTGTTTTTTCACTACATTTTCGCACAAAATTTTCTTTTTTATCGTGAATGTTAGGAAGTCGTTATTCAGAAAAGCAAAAACGGTTAGTGAGGAGCATGTTGAAGCGAAAGAAGTCATAGCTTTCAAATCAGTATTTCAAAATTTAACTTAATAATTTAATTTAAATTTGAAATTTAACAAAAAACAACAGCGGGGACCAAGCTCAAAAATCGGTACCCATTCATGGATAGGACCCAAACTTGTTATACTGAAACCTCAATAACCGGTCTAAAAGACTAAATTGCCACGGTTGGTCAGTAGTCAGCCTCGATAATTGGACACTTATAACCAAGATTAATCAACAAAAAAGCAAAAAACTGAGCACCTCGATGATCGGACACTCTCGATGATCAGACACCTCATAGCTGGTTCACAGGTTGCCAAGTTATCGAGGTTTTGCTGTATCTCAAATTTTTCAAGACTCTCAAAAATAAAGTAAACAAAATAAAAAATGTTTTGGTCTTTATTTTCAGTCCAAAAGTCTTGTCTCAAACGTGAGTGAACGTCTCAACGCAGATATTTAATACGATATAAAAAAGTTTAGTGTGCTTCATTCTGAGATTTGTCTTAGTAGCTAAGGTAATCAAATTTCAGAATGTGGATCGTAAACAGTCGCCAATCGACTTGTTGCCATCCATTACAGCATATGACTCCAGTTTAGAGGCTGCCACATTCAAGTAAGTTTATTTCTTGAAATTGTCTTCAAGCCCTAAGGCAAACAGGGCGCGTGGGAATGTCACTGAAGCTTTTGACTGGCAAAAATCATTTATTTATATTTATTTGCATTTTTATTTGCTTTGTCCTTTTTCTTCGAAAATTCCGCTTCTTTTTGTTGAATAATTCATAGAAGAAACTCAAGTAAAGGAACTCCCGTTGGGCTACTTATTCTTTTTTTGGGCAGGGAAAACTGGACCTGTTTGGTCACAAACCATAAAAAATATGTAACAATATAAAACAGAAAAACATCTTTTTTTTAAGTTCCCTAAAGAAGCATGCCCGTGCGTCTCAAAAAGCTAAGGCGGAACCAGAGTTTTTTTGGGTTTTTTCGTTTTCACTCGTTTCGCCTTCAATCTGATATTTATGACCTTGTTCTACTTTTAAAAAATAGGCGAAAAACTGACGAATTCTAAATGAAAGCACATGAAAAAATTTAACGAGAAAGAAAAAAACTAGTGGTCCCCGCCTTTTCTCCGTGTAACGCACGGGCGGGACCCTTTGAAAAACTATGCCCACGCGTTCTAAATGCTCTCCCGCCAATTCGAAAATTTTCCCTAATCATTGATCTTCTGTTAGGATTTTTTAATTTGGTTTCTAACAAAACAAGGCGTAGAATTTAATATTAAGTAAAGAGTTGTTAGAAACCCTATAAGAAAATTCATACGTAAATGCATCGATCAGAAAAATTTTTTGAATTGGCGGGATCATTTAGAACGCGTGAGCATGGTCTTTTAAAAAGAAAGGGTTAAGGAAGTAAAACCCAGTTTACATGAATTATTTTTTTCTGTTTTTTTTTCAATCAAAATTAGAATTGGGTCATGGCCATATGACCGGGTATATGAAATAATGCCTATTTTAAAATGGCTCCAGGACGTATAAGAAAGCCAATTACCATCCAAGGGGGTATCCAATAGAACGTATACAAGGGGTGGGGGTTTAACCGTGCTAAAATAGCACTTTTCCGAAGGTGGCAAGATTTACCTAACAAGGAGCCATATTTTGTCTACAACTCGGTGTTGGAATGCAAAAAAACTTATGCCGAATTAGCACTTTGATTAGGAACAAAAATATCAGAACTCGGAAATTTATTCATAATTGAAATTGAAAACTATACGCTTGAAAGAAATATTGATATTTTTATTACTTTAATTTTGTCAAATTTCGTCACTTTTGCTGAGAGATTTTATTAGACCAAATATGCTAATTGTTTACACACCATTCTCCAAATGTGAAAAACAGTTTTTTTTTCAAAATGATCTTTTATTCCTAGAAGTCGTTAAATTGCTGTAATTTTGCCTTACACAAAATCTCGAAAGGGAAAAGGGACACTAATTGAGCAAAAAGTGAGCGAGTAAGTGGCTTTGTTATTTGTTTTCGAAAACTACTGCCACTATAATAGCAGGAGCTAGTCAACCATCTATTTTCAGGCTCAACTATGACGAAAACTGCCAATTAGTATTGCACAACCTCGGCTCATGCATCTCAATAAAATATCCGCCCGAAAAGAATTCCACTGACATGGAGGTCTCTTTTCTGCCTGGTGAAGAGTTCCATTTGGAGCAAGTGGACTTCCACTGGGGCACAGGTAGGATAAAAGTCAATCAGCAAACAACAAATTATTATTCATCTCCTTTCAGAGCCGATGAATGGAAGTGAGCACAGTGTTGGAGGTGTTGGTTATGCTGGAGAAGTCCAGTTGATCCACAGAAATGTAAAATATCCCACTATGGAGCTTGCCTTTAAACAGCCCAATGGCGTGTTGGCATTTGCTGTTTTTTTGAATGTCAGTCTTTTCTTGCTCGTTACACCGCCCTGATTAGGGTTGTAAAATTTTTTCTTTGCTTGCCTCAGCCTCACTATACTTCTCTCAGAAAATCGCAACACCGTAACCGCAAATATTAGGTCGTTCAGAAAGTTTGCGCGTTTTTTACAAATGAACTTTTTGTGGCATTGTGTTTTTTTGTGAATTTTATGCTTATTTTGCCAAATTCGAATACCGTATTTATTTTAATTAAAGGCCAGTTTCTATTAGAATGCCAGTCTCTAATAGAAGGCCACCCCTTAAGACCAAAACTAGGGAAGTAAACTATGTTTCATTGCATTTTTAACACAGAGCCAAAAATAGAGGTTGAAAATTTTTATTCTGATAGAAAGCCATGTCCTTCTATTAGAATGCATACGGTAGTTATTTTTTTAGTAAAAATCCTTAGCCACAAAATGAGGGGTCAACTTTTTGAATATGGTCATAAAATAGAGCTGTGAAATGGGAATATTCCGGGGATTTTCCCGGGAATATTCCCAGAAAAACACCGATAATCACCTGGAATATCACCGAGAGAACAAAAAATGGTGATAACCTTTTGCTAATAAAATGCCTTTCAAATTTACCAAAAATTGTTGTCCCTGCATTTATTTTTCATTCTTTTTATTTATCATATAAGAGATTAATGGTAGTAGCGACTTACTGTCTTTATGCGCTTTTTTTGGGTTTTTCACATATGTCAAAACAAACAAAACCACTTTCTTGGTGTTGGAGCTACTTCACTCGTAAGGAAGAGAAGAGCAAGTTTGCTGGCTACTGCCGGTTCTGCAATCCGAATTGTGATTCTTTAAAGCCTGGCCGATATACTGGGAACACAACAAGAGTGGAGGAACACTTGAAGGTGACTATTATCTTTTTTTGGCTGTTTTTAGAATTGTTGGATTCAGATCTGTATCAAAGTGGGTGCAGAAGCTAGTAAGGAAATCGATCGTTTGCTAAAGAGGCCAGCTGTTCGTCGAAGCCGGAGTGCATCGCCAAAGAATATTCTACTGACTAGGGTTGGTTTTTCCTGGGTCTTCTTGCTTTCGTGGTAAACTCAGACTTTAAGGCTTTTGCTACAGGGAACAATCCTTCTCGCTTCCTCGAAAATCCGTTCTAGCGAATAATCAACAAGCTAAAGCCATCGTATAAGTTGCTGAATCGTGAATAGAATTATCCGAAGGTTCTAATTCCGGCCGAATTCAACCGAGTGCAGGATAGTCTGATAAATGCTGGAAACAAGGTCTGTTCGTTGATGCTTACCGTATTATCTCTATTAGTTCCACATGTGGGATTATTTTTCAATCGTCCGAAAATCGGAAAAATTTTGGGTCGAACTCGAGATTTTCGGGTGCTGAATTGAAATCTAAAAAGTGGAATCAGTAGAGCTCGTGGGAGTTAAGAAAATGCATTAAACAGCCTTGTTAAATTTTTTCTCTGAGCTGAGATACAGATTCTCAAAGTTGGGTTGTGGGTTTAATAGAGAGTGTGGAACTAATAGAGAGAATACGGTATCTACTTTTATATTCATGTTTTAGGCGGATTTCCTCACAATATCGTCAGATGGGTGGACAGACGTCAGAAGTAATTCGATCATCAATGTAGTGGTGCACACGCCAAGGCCCTTTCTCTTTAATTCCATCGATGCGACCTCAACCGGAGTGGACGGTCAGATCAAAAAGACGCATCATACTGGTACGATTCGGAATGAATGGCAACTTTTTATGATCAATTTCAGCATGTAATTCCACACCGTCTCTCAAGTAACGTTCATCAAGCAAAATCTTATGCTGGAGTACACTGCTCTTTTCAAGAAAATGCGACTGGAGCAGCAATCAGAAGAAATCGAAGAAGATATAGAATCAGAATTCGAAGAAAGTATTTTTGATGATGAATATAATATGTTTGTGTGCGATTTTGATTGAGTTGGGCTGAGTTTTGTAAATAAAGATTATTACCGAATATCACCGAAAAAAAAGATTAACACCGGTAATATTCCCGGGAATATTACCGGAAAGATTATCACGGGTGTTTATCACAGCTCTATCATAAAATCGAAAGGAGAACACAATGCCACAAAAGCTCTTTTATAAAAAAAACGCAAAAACTTTCCGGAAGCCTAATAGTCGGCCCTACCTTAATTACTATCCAAATTAACAATTCAAATACTATCATAAAAAATTACCGTATTTTCTCTAATAATCCCCACCTTCCACTTTTTTCCTTTCATTTTTCTTAGTAGGATTTCAGAGTTTAGGCCATTTTTGATTTACAATTTGCGTATTTTTCGATGGTTGAAAAATAATCCCCCATGGGCAGGCCATGGGGGTTTAATAAAGAAAATACGGTAAGTTGAAAGGTGGCAAAGTGCTCATAAAAATGTTCCACAGCATAGATCAAAGCCTTTAAAATGACCAATAAAGTTACGTGGTTTTACAAAATTAAAAATATGGCTTTGAAATTCACAAATACAAATTTTACACCTGACATTTATCGTTACCGTAAAGAGAGAAAAACTATCATATATTTTAATAGAAGCACCTTTTTAGGAATCACACGATGACAATCTCAATCTTATTCCATTGACCAAAGTACTCTCCAACATTTCTTACAATGGGACCCAATCAGGTCTCAATTCCTTCCGAGTTGCCCAATTAGTTCCAGGAAACGGTTTGTATGTCTTACTTACTCGACTTCTTTGATAATTTTTTGCAGAAAAGAACAAAGAGTTCTGGGTATATGAAGGGAGTGAGACTATCGAGCCATACCGAGAAGTCATGAAATTTATCATTTTCCGCTCAGCAGTCCCCATATCCAGTATTCAGGTGTCGTTTGAATAGTGGTCAAGTCAAATGAAAAAGCTTACAAAAATAGTTTTAGCTTGAAAAATTGCGTGAACTACACCAAAGTAGGGCAGAAGATGAGGTGGAGAAACGGATGATTTCTATACGACCTCTTCAACCACCCAATTCAAGGATAGTTCGGTCTTCTTTTAAAAACGTGGCTCAGTTGAATGACATAAATGCAAACTGAAGCCAACTACCTCGGCTGACCGAGTATATCTGGAGTAGTAAATAGCAATATTTTAGATAATGTTACAAGATGTTAGAACAGATCCCAGATTTAATTTTTCTAATTATTTATGATGTCATTCAACCAATAGATACATTTGTCAAAACATTAAAATTTCTCTCTTTCCTAAGCTTTTTATAATTTTTATTAGACACCATGCACAAAGAAAAAGTGGAGAACAAAATAACACAACATTAATTTTAAATATATAAAAAACAGAGACAACAATCGAACAGAAATGTTGTGTGAACTTTTGTTTACAGAAATTCGTCGCAGGCAAAAATTTTGAGCATTTTTCCCTTTTCGAATTATTTGAAAAAAGAACGATAAGCAAAAAAGGACAATTTCTTAACACGAGGAAGGCCAAGCGGCGCATTGGTTTATTTAGATAAAGAATTTCACGCAGATAATTTTTAGAAAATATATGCACGGGTGTTTTGATGGGTGAAGTGACCTAAAAGCCGGTTTGAAATAGATGACCATTTCAAGGAAAGTGAATAATCTCCCGAGTGGCAGACTTCACTCCTCTCTAGACCACATCCGTGACTGTGCTATGTCAAAATGACCGCTGTAGTCTGCTCTTTCGAATAAGAGTGTGTGAGAGGCAATCTGTTTGCAAAGAGTTGAACAACCAGCATCCAACTCACAAAACAAAGACTCACGAGGCAACAACCGAATATACTAAAATTCAAGCCAAAACAATTTGACCCCAAACCTCATAAAAAACCAGCAAATTTTTGACGAAAATTTAGGTGGCTGAGACTTGGTTTTGTGATTTTCTCCAAACTTTACAGACCATTTTTTAAAACTAAAACTTTCACGTGATAGAGTGATGAAAACTGCATTAGATGCAAGTTTTAGATCTCTAGCGAGATCGAGTCTTCCTTTTTTGAGACGGGTTGAAGGACTAGGCTGGCAACCTGGTCATATATGGACATTTATGATTTGTTTTACTAGGTTGGAAAAAAATATTCGTACCGAAAATATTCGTGCGAATTTTCACGAAAAGATAGCCAACACTCTGACAAGTAGGGTTGTCGACTTTTGGACTTTTTCAGATTTTTTTACCGGAACGTAAATCTGATTTTACAATGTATGCCCAACTTTGAATTCTGAGTATATGTTGTAAAATCAGAATTTCACTTCGAGGCCGAAAATCGGCCTTAAAAAATTCGACGTTTCGACTTTCGACTTAAAATTCGAAAATCGACAACCTTACTGAGGAGTATTTTAATCTTAATAGTATCTGAATTTTTAATTTCAATTTTATGCTGATTTTTCGCCTATCTTGTAGCTCTCGAATAATTCATTTTTGAATTGACCTGGTATTCGCCTTTTAAAATATTCCCATCGGCGGCGAGCATGCCCCTTTAAGTGACTGAGCAGATTGATTGACGGATAGGCTGACCACCGTTGGCTGCTTTCCAAATGCTTAGCTTTAGCGATTGTACACAGGTAGGCTGATGCTCATACCTGCACGCTGAGAAAAATCGGCGCCGGGCGCCGACCCAGGCGCCGGGTCTACTAAAAATCGGCGCCGGCGCCACAATTAATTCGGCGCCTGGCGTCGGCGCCGGCGCCGACGCCTAAAAGAGGAAATACGGCGCCAGGCGCCGGCATCAAGCCATTTTTGTAAATAAAATAATAGAATGTAACAAAGACTAATCTAACATTTTATGTTTTTAAATAGAAATTTTTTGTATTAGGAATAGCAACAAATTGTTGCAAGATTTTTAAAATGCGAATAAAATTTTCAAAAATAACGTGTTAAGGTTATTTGGCGCAAGTTCTTACACCACTGCGGAGTAAAATCCGGAAAAGAACTATTTTTCAAATTTATTGCCTTCTTTGGAATTTCAATCACAGCTGATCAAGCTGGAGAGGCAATCTTTGGAAACAGTGAACAACGAGTCGAGGAAATAGTGGATAATTATCTTCATCAGATAATGGAGAACATCAAAAAAAAAAGCAAAAACCGGTGATGAAATTTGTGATTTACATGTGATAAACATAAAAAATAAAAATTTGCTATAAGATTAAAAATAACTTGTCTGCAAAAAAATCTGAGAAAATTTTGAATTTACTAAAACATTGTCAAGACAGCTGAAATCTTAACATTCAGGCGCCGGCGCCGCAGCTGAAGTGGCGCCGGCGCCCGACTGTTAAGATTTTTTAGCCGGCGCCCGTGCAGGTATGCTAATGCTTCTTTCACAATTTTCTCGAATTTGACTGCATCACATTTTTCGTTGATTCGACGGAGAAGGTGAGTTCGGATAGCAGAATCATGATTTGACTTGAGACCAAGCAGAAGAAGAAGGAATTTGAACTCTTGCTCTTTGACAGAGCTGAACTCGAAGATGCGGAGCTGACCCTTCAGACGGTTGACACATGGCGGAATTCTTCCCCATCCTCTTCGACCGAACGCTTATTCTACTTATTTTAAAAGCCGTTTTCTGTAATTTTGGACCAAATTTTGTTACTTCGATTTTTTTTTGAAATTTTACTTTTGGTCTCATTCGAAAGAGGAACTAATTATGAGTGAGTTCAGATTTCACAGATCCCCAATTTCAGATTTGGGTCTCGAGATATGACCAATTCAAAGATTCGCCTATGTCGGAAGTCTGAAATGTGGGTACTTTCGTTCTTAAGCGTACAGCTTTTTATTTTTATTACAGGACCCCCACACATTATATACTATTCGACGCAGAATTGAGCGGGCTTTCTAAAAGTGAAAATGGTTTGTGCTTATCGGTCAATTTTTTTGGAAAAAATTGATATTTTACACAAAAGTCATATTAAAATATGCACAATCGCTAAAGCTAAGCATATGGAAAGCAGCCAACGGTTGTCAGTCTATCCGTCAATCAATCTGCTCAGTCACTTGAAGGGGCATGCTCACCGCCGATGGGAATATTTTAAAAGGTGAATACCAGGTCAATTCAGAAAAGAATCATTCAAGAGCTACAAGATAGGCGAAAAATCAGCATAAAATTGAAATTAAAAATTCAGATACTATCAAGATTAAAATACTCCTCAGTAAGGTTGTCGATTTTCGAATTTTAAGTCGAAAGTCGAAACGTCGAATTTTTTAAGGCCGATTTTCGGCCTCGAAGTGAAATTCTGATTTTACAACATATACTCAGAGACTGACATACGACTCGATACACATTGTGACTAGATACACTTTTTTCAAATTTTTTCAAATTCGCGCCTTCTGGTGCTCAGTTTGGGACACACGTTTAAGCCCGTCCTAACATGCGCTGGCCTACCCGAAGCCTAAGCCTAAACCTAAAATAAAAAAAATTGAAAAAAAACATGCAAAAAAAGTGTATCGAGTCACAATGTGTATCGAGTCGTCGTTATACCATACTCAGAATTGTGTGAACTTTTGTTTTCTCTCGCAACGAGAAAATGATTTTTTAGGGTGGTGTTAGTCACCAATGTTTTCAGTACACCCCTAGGATTAGTTAAGTTAAGTGAGCACAGCTACGAGCAATGCATCATGGGTCATCCAGCGCCAAAGAAAAAAAAGAATATATCAAGAGGCGGACATCCGAATTCTAGCATTGGTGAGGCTATTTGGGCAAAAGAATCTTCTTGAGTATTTGAGAGGCTTGGCCCATAATTTCATAAGTTGTTGTCAAATGTTATGGTTATTTTTTTGTTCTCGTTTGTCGATAAAATTTCATCCTTAGTAACGTGCAAGATTCAATAATTTATTTTTAATTTTATTGTGGTTTGGTTTTGCAGTCCTCTGCAATATTTTTCACAGAAAATAATATTTTTAGCGTGTTCGAGACTCATTATGAATTTTGTATAGCAAAGAGTGTAAGCTTTCTGAGCATTGAGCCTCTTCTCGAACACAGCAACTGTCATAACGGAAAAAATATATCATATGAGTTGGACAATTCATGGTTGCGAACAAAAATATGCGATGAGGAGATTTCCGAAAATTTCGGAAATTGGCCGGGCAAGTCGTTATGTACACAAATTTTTTTAAATTGCAGCAGCTTTTCTGACTCACCCTGTATATTGCTTTCGGTACTAATCTACTTTAGGAGTCCATAGTCGCTTTAGGCGTCCAAGATGAGTTTAGGCGTCCAACGCAAAAATCGGGCGTCCACAGGACTCGAACAAAAAATTTTAGGCGTCCAAAAAATAAATTAGGCGTCCAATGTATTTTATAGACAAATTTTCATATTCAACAAATTAAAGTATTATTTTTATTGGTCATAGCATATCATTTTTTAAATAATATGAACACTTGAACAAATTTGTAAACTATTTTTCTCTAACATATATTTAACGATCAAATGGGTACATTTCACGAATTGCTTCTTGGGCTGTTTGAAAAATTCATCTTGGTCTGACTGTTTTGGTGACTTGATCGGAAGTATTAAGGTGTCTCTCTTTGCTACTCTTCACGGAATGATCACTCAGTTGGGCAATGTCATATCTACTTTGGGGCATTACATAATTGGTTTCTGCTCTGCTCGACTGTATAATAGGCTTCACTTGCCAGCACCTGCACCTGCTGCTCCTTTCAACGTTTAAGAAAATAGCACTGAACAATAGTTTTATTTGTTCGATAATTCAAAGTTCAATGAATTTTGTGAATATAACCTCATACTCTTTAAAGATAGAATTTAAACACAGTTTTGTTGACTGGGGCCTACTGCGTAAAAAAACTCTGGTATGCATATATTTTTATGCATCCAGAGTCACTTTCGAGTGATTTGCGTCTAAGGTATGTGGGTGTGCGTGTCTCAACCCAAGCAACCAAGCCCCTGCGCGCCATTCGGGGGCGCAGGGGCTAGAGAGTTAGAGATGCGCGCACGCACTTGCCTTAGACATGATTCCGAGAAATGCTCTTGATCATAAAATGCATATATGTTCTTTTTGCAATGTCCCAGTGACCAAAACGTGGTATAATACGTGTGTACTGTTTCTTTTAAAACGTTTCTTTTAATTGTTATGATGATTGACATTCCTATGAATAAAATGGTTTTTTTACTTGGACGCCTGAATTCTTTTTTGGACGTTTAATTTTTTTTCTTGGACGCCCCATTTTTTTGGACGCTTAAAGCGACTATGGACGCCTAAAGTAGATTAGAGCCTTGCTTTCACTCAACTATTAAATGCATTTTCTACCTCTTGAAAACAAATAAGTATTTTCGAAAACTTATTGAATGGTATATAACTAGGGTTGTCGAATCGAACGTTCGATTTCGAACATTGTTCGAAATTAGGGTTGTCAAACGTTCAAAATTTTCAAACGTTCGATTCGACCAACGTTCGAAGTTTGAAATTTTCGAACGTTCGGTTCGATTCGAAGTTCGAATCCAATCGAACGTTATTAAATTTCAAACTTCGAACGTTGGTGGAATCGAACCTGCGAAAATTTCGAACGTTTGACAACCCTAGATATAACGTTTTTCAAAATCTCCCGGACACTATGTGAGATTCCCTTGTTAGACTAGCTTTTAATTGACCGACACAACAACATATAACAAGGTTTAACATTCACTCAATATTCCTGCTACACACTTCGTCTTGATTTTCCTAAGCATCCTTTCTATGCGATTTTCGTAAGAGTTGAGATCCAAAATCTCCGACGCGAAAAAATCAATTAACTCTCGCTAGGCAGGCTCTTGTATAGTAGTTGACGTGCTCCGACAGTTATGTTACAAAGGCCTAGCCATACTGCTTTGGTTTTGGAGCACGAAGGCATATAGAGAGTGACATTTCGACCACATACAGCCAGACAAAGTCAATAATTTCCGTGGAGCATAATCGTTTCGCCAATGAGATCTTTTTGCCAATGGCATCTTTTTTGCCGATGAGACCACTTCGCCGATGGTATGTTTTTGCTAATAGCTTCTTTTCAAGTATTGTTATTTCTTTTTCAGGCAAATTTCAGGCAATTCTCATTGGCGAAAGTTTCAGTGGCAAAGCGATTATGCCCCGTTTCCGCTTGAAGGTTACATTCGTTGATGACTTTGTCTCGATCTGTTCAAAATAATCTATTTAAGTTTTATATGCCATTAAGTTTTTACGCCATTTGTATGCCATTAGTCACTCCATAAACAGATACAGGGCTACAAAATGGTATTACAATGAAAGAGATATGATCCTTTTATTGATAGAATATAAGGCTTTGAAAATCCGACCCCAGTAGCGAATAGAGTACCCAAAGACCCCGGAAAAGCACGTAAGACATTTATTAGTCACAACTTCGCTCGAGCTTGTTGTTACCCTGTTCCAAAGGGTAGTTACATCGATTTTGGGAGGGTCTGATTTATGGGGGAATTCGCCACTACCGCCAAAAACCCGTTGCGAACTTATTTTACAGTCGTTATTCATAGCATTTTTATATATCTTTAAGTGATTAAATTTGCAGCTTGCTTATGATGGAAGTGTAGCAGACATCATGATTAATCAAAAAGTTAGCTGAAAATTTGTTTTCTGGCTATCTTTGTAGCAGATTAATTTTCCTCTGTGATCATCATGCATTCGAAAAAAATGAGCAATATTTGATGCGTCAATATTTCAATCTGTCGTTGTTACGCCTCGCAAAAGTGAAGAAAATTTCCAGTTGTGACCAGCAAAGGTTTAACTGCAGAAATGAAAATTGAATTTTCAAATTTTTTATCTTTGTGGTTTTCACCACAGACGTAGAGGATTAAGTAGTCAGCTGCCACTTTTTAAAGTTGTTAGATCTTTTATTCAAATGTGAAAAGTTTTACCGCGTTGATCGCCGTTTGCACAATTCTTTCAGGCTCGCGAGGAGTGAACCGATCATCTATGGAATTATTGACCCTGCAAATGCGATCAACTCCTTCAAGATGCTCAACAAATACCTTGAAGCAGTCAAACTAAAGGATGAAATTTACAAATTTAATTTTACTCTACATTTCCATTGGTCAACCACTGATTTACATCGCCCTGATGAGCCGAAATAACGTAGTGCAAACCGCTGATCACTCCAACGTACACCAGCCAGTGCTATAAATGTTGTGTTAGAAATCAGTGTTTTTATAAGTTTTTCTTCTTACAGAGGCAACATGTCTTCCCAGAAATAGAATCTGGTATTCAAGCAAATCTCCCGGAGCCAATACATCTACTTCTTCACTAAGCAATTCATTCGTGTTGCTATACCACTTGCTGGACACTCGAGAATAGTTCAGTCGCTAAATAACAGGATGGAGTCTTTTTTTCGACAAAGCATGTGCTGACCGATCCACGTTCAATGCCATCAGCGAAAGCGAGCAAATCGGATCGGCGGATATCGACCTTAGCAATATGGTCCATCTTAGATTTTTTGACTGATGCTACGAAAAAAATTGCTGGAGATAAGTCACATAATATTTATCCGACATTTTATAAACATGAACTGCGAAAAAATCCAAGCACGAAAGAGGCGAAAAACGACATTGCGACACTACTTGGAAACGAAAACAATATATTTAACTTTGCATTTAACAGAGAGAGAGAGACAATAGAGGAGATGCATGGTCCTAATCGAACGCT
Source organism: Ditylenchus dipsaci (assembly GCA_004194705.1). Taxonomy (NCBI): domain Eukaryota; kingdom Metazoa; phylum Nematoda; class Chromadorea; order Rhabditida; family Anguinidae; genus Ditylenchus; species Ditylenchus dipsaci. The sequence goes on from SADC01000168.1 coordinate 57,636, forward strand.
TGGATACTGATCGCATGACCACATCGACAGTGATTGGCGAAATGTTCGCAGTTCGCTCTCAGAAGGTTGTAATTGCGAGCTCCAACCTGCAATTTTTATTGCGAGAAGTTTCAAAAGTAACTAGAAAAAGATCTGACAACTTTAAGCATGTAACTGCTAAGCTTCCTAATTTTTGCGATTCCATATAAACCTGCAAAACCATTAACACGAGAAAGGGTGACCGGGACAAGCGAACGAACTGGTGCAGAATTTCACGCTGATATTTTTTATGTATGAGTATGGGTGTTTGGATGTGATAGTACTGTAATTTGAACGGTACTCTGTTCGGGCTATGTCTGACGACTTTTCAATTAAAATTTTGCTGACAATATACCAAAATGCTCAGCGTGAAAAATGCGACAGAAATAATGCAAAGACTGCAAAAAGGTCAAAGACAAGACAACAAGCGAATATCACAAATTCAAGCCAAAACAATTTGACCCCGAAACCCCACAATAAACAAGGTCTTTTAGGTGAATTTTCAGGTGGTTCAGGCACGGTTTCGTAATTTTTTTCAAAATTTCATGGGACAGAAAAAATAATAATATCACGTGATAGAGCACGGAAAACTGCATCATATACCACTATTAGATCACAAGTGTTAATGTGTTTTCTCTCTTCTTGAGAGGATTATAGAAGTGGCCTTGTCATGGATGAACGATTCTAGTTTAATTTTAGTGAGCCTGATCTTACACAATTATTTTAAAATTAAAATTTCTTGGTATGGTTTTGAGATCAAACTGTTTTTACTTGAATATTGTGAAATTTGCTTGTTATCTTGTGAGTCTTTGCACTAGTTCTGTTGCATTTTCACGCTGAGCATTTTGATATATTGTCAGAAAAATGTTCATTGAAAACATCTACATGGTCTGGTTTCTGTAGTAACGTCCCTCCAAGGCCTACATCGGATGCGTTGGTATCTATCACGAATGGTCGGTCATAGTGTGGGAGGACTAACACTCGTCGTTCAGTCAAAATCTTGTTCCACCGTTGAAACGTTTGCTGCTGGTCTGGTTCCCATCGGAACGTCACATTTTTCTCGGTGAGCGCATTCAACGGTGCCATAATGGTCGAGCAGTTCGGTATGAATCGTCTAAAAAACGACACCATTCCTACGAAAGGTCTATTCTGCGGTAAGTTCTTCGGTGCTGGTCTTCGAAACGGTCGGATTTGGTATGGATGATTACATCATGGACATACGCAACTAAGTTTTCACACGGTCCTAACACCATCGCTAACACCCGGTTGAATATACCGGGTGTCCCAAAAATACCGACGGATTTTTAACGGCTTTTAAAGGTGATTCTTACATCCAAAAATTATTTCAATGATACCATTTTGTAGCTCTTTCCTTCCTCTTGCGAATGGTATATAAAGTTTCATTAGAATATTTTAGAAAAGCCGTTATTTGGCTACAAACACATGTGAGGTCATTTTAGGATGTTGATAGGCATTTTTATGGCACTTGTTTACTTGGGGGGGGAAGGGGGTTGGCTTTTTTGGTCAACTATGAATAGTGTTTAGACGTCTTCTAAGTAATTTTTATACGCTTAAAACGATATAAAAGTTGTTTTCCAACATTTTCCGTACTAAAAAGTTAGGATTTCGAAAAAATTTTGGTTACCATAAGTCGACCAATTGCCTTAATCCCCCAAGCTAAATACACCAAAAAGGGTACCTGAATATCACTAAAAATATCGAAAAGATGGGATTCGAACATAGTTTTGTTAACTGGGGCCTACCGCGTAAAGAAACTCTGGTATGCATATATTTTTTAAGCATCCAGAGTCACTTTCGAGTGATTTGCGTCTAAGGTATGTGGGTGTGCGTGTCTCAACCCCAAGCAACCAAGCCCCTGCGCGCCATTCGGGGGCGCAGGGGGCTAGAGAGTTAGAGATGCGCGCACAGACTTACCTTAGACATAATTCTGAGCCAGACTCTTGACCAAAAATACATATAGAGACCTTTTTGCCTAGCTCCAGTGACCAAAACGCGGTAGAATACCCGATATTTTATCTTGGGGGACCGAGGCAATCGGTCAACTTGTGGTAACCAATTTTTTTTCGAAAACCTATTTTTAAATGCGGAAATTGTTTAGAAACTACTTTTTGATCGAATTTAGCATACAAACAATACTTACAAGGAGCATCAACAGTGGTCACGCATTTTTAGAGAAACGTGATATACCAAATTGTAGCATTTTTAATGCTGAATCTTACGGTATATCCACTTTTTGCGAACAGGGCCTAAATTTTTGGGAAAATCAACATTCAAAAAACTTCAAAATCGAAGATGTTTGAACGCTGTTTTCTCTAAACTTGGCCATTTTTGTTTCCTCAAATTTTTCAAAATGTTAACTTTTGGTCTCATTCGAAAGAGAAGACAATTCTGAGCAAGTTTTTTTTTGCAGAACGACAACTTCATATTTGGATCTTGAGATATGGCTAATTTAAGGGAAGACGGGGTACACATCAAGATGCGAATATTTTTGATCTCTCAGGTTCGATTCCCAATAGGTGTACACCCTCTTTTTTACTCCGTTTTTCATTTTTTATATATATTTTTGGTAGCAAAATGATATTCATTCTGTAAGCTATCCATCAACACCATCAGCGAACGGTTGAACAACTATCCGGGTGAGTTGCAGGCCAAAACCCTGCCTGCAACCTGCATTTTGTCCGAAAATTCATCATTTTGGGTTTTTCTTCGATAGGCTTTATTCGAATTTTCTGACTTTTACAGCCGCATACCAATGTCTACGCTTTCATTTTAGGCTATAATAGAAAAAAGGTATAATCTGAAAATCTAAAAAAATTCCAAGTCTGCGCCATCCTATCCTTCAGACATATTCTTTTGTCGTTAAGTCAAACCTTCGCTAGCTAGTAGCTACCCAGTTTTTTTGAGGTAAATCTGGAATGAAAATATTTCTATCTGATTTCTAATAAAAGTGTGACTCTGAAAATTTTTCATCACTTTTTGAAAATGGAATAAAATAATAAAGATTGAAGCGATATAAAACTGAGTACGTAACATTCTAGTTGGTTTCCTTTTATTTTGACAGTCATTTGCTTTAATTTTTCAAAATTAAGGCAGTTGGTTACCGTAGAGCAGTGCTAGAAATGATTGCAAGTAATCGCGTGATCCTTTTTTCTTGAAAATGAGTTAACTCAATAAAAACGGAGTAAAAAAGAGGGTGTACACCTACTGGAACCAAACCTGAGAGTTCATCTTGATGTGTACTCCGTCTTCCTTTAAATTAGCCATATCTCAAGATCCAAATATGAAGTTGTCGTTCTGCAAAAACTAAACTTACTCAGAATTGTCTTCTCTTTCGAATGAGACCAAAAGTTGACATTTTGAAAAATTTGAGGAAACAAAAAATGACCAAGTTTAGAGAAAACAGCGTTCAAAATCTTCTATTTTGAAGTTTTTTTGGAATGTTAATATTCCAAAAAATTTTGTCCCTGTTCGCAAAAGTGGATATACCGTAAGATTCAGCATTACAAATGCTACAATGGGTTACAAGGTTATTTGTTGACAAAAACACAAGCTTACAATCATATTCATCAGGATGGGTTACAAGGTTATTTGTACAAAAACACAATATCCATCAGGTTTGTTGACAAAAACACAAGTAAGTTTATCAATAATGTTGACAAAACCAAAGCTTACAATCATATTCATGGTGTTACAAGGTTATTTGTGACAAAAACACAAGTTACAATCATATTCATCTCAGAGAATGGTTACAAGGTTATTGTGTTGACAAAAACACAAGCTTACAATCATATTCTCAGGATGTTACAAGTATTTGTTACAAATAACTATTTGTTAACAATAAAACATCAGGAGGTCAACAATAACTTCATCAAAAAATAACCAAATAACCCATACCTGATGATTGTATGTTACAAAAATTGTAATATTGATGAATATGATGTAAGCTTGGTTTTTTGTAACAACAAAAACTTGTTACAACCCATCCCTGATGAATATGATGTAAGCTTGTGTTTTTTGTCAACAAATAAACCTTGTAACCATCCTGATGAATAGATTGTAAGCTTGTGTTTTTGTCACAAATAACCTTGTACCCATCCTGATGATATGATTGTAAGCTTGTTTTTTGTCAACAATAATCTTGTAACCATTGTAGCATTTGTAATGCTGAATCTTACGGTATATCACTTTTGCGAACAGGACAAATTTTTTGGAATATTAACATTCCAAAAAACTTCAAAATAGAAGATGTTTGAACGCTGTTTTCTCTAAACTTGGTCATTTTTTGTTTCCTCAAATTTTTCAAAATGTCAACTTTTGGTCTCATTCGAAAGAGAAGACAATTCTGAGTAAGTTTAGTTTTTGCAGAACGACAACTTCATATTTGGATCTTGAGATATGGCTAATTTAAGGAAGACGGAGTACACATCAAGATGAACTCTCAGGTTGGTTCCCAGTAGGTGTACACCCTCTTTTTTACTCCGTTTTATTGAGTTAACTCATTTTCAAGAAAAAGGATCACGCGATTACTTGCAATCATTTAGCACTGCTCTACGGTAACCAACTGCCTTAATTTGAAAAATTAAAGCAAATGACTGTCAAAATAAAAGGAAACCAACTAGAATGTTACGTACTCAGTTTTATATCGCTTCAATCTTTATTATTTTATTCCATTTTCAAAAAGTGATGAAAATTTTCAGAGTCACACTTTTATTAGAAATCAGATAGAAATATTTTCATTCCAGATTTACCTCAAAAAAACTGGGTAGCTACTAGCTAGCGAAGGTTTGACTTAACGACAAAAGAATATGTCTGAAGGATAGGATGGCGCAGACTTGGAATTTTTTTAGATTTTCAGATTATACCTTTTTCTATTATAGCCTAAATGAAAGCGTAGACATTGGTATGCGGCTGTAAAAGTCAGAAAATTCGAATAAAGCCTATCGAAGAAAAACCCAAAATGATGAATTTTCGGACAAAATGCAGGTTGCAGGCAGGGTTTGGCCTGCAACTCACCCGGATAGTTGTTCAACCGTTCGCTGATGGTGTTGATGGATAGCTTACAGAATGAATATCATTTTGCTACCAAAAATATATAAAAAATGAAAAAACGGAGTAAAAAAGAGGTGTACACCTATTGGAATCGAACCTGAGAGATCAAAATATTCGCATCTTGATGTGTACCCCGTCTTCCCTTAAATTAGCCATATCTCAAGATCCAAATATGAAGTTGTCGTTCTGCAAAAAAAAAACTTGCTCAGAATTGTCTTCTCTTTCGAATGAGACCAAAGTTAACATTTTGAAAAATTTGAGGAAACAAAAAATGGCCAAGTTTAGAGAAAACAGCGTTCAAACATCTTCGATTTTGAAGTTTTTTTGAATGTTGATTTTCCCAAAAATTTAGGCCCTGTTCGCAAAAAGTGGATATACCGTAAGATTCAGCATTAAAAATGCTACAATTTGTATATCACGTTTCTCTAAAAATGCGTGACCCACTGTTGATGCTCCTTGTAAGTATTGTTTGTATGCTAAATTCGATCAAAAGTAGTTTCTAAACAATTTCCGCATTTAAAAATAGGTTTTCGAAAAAAAAATTGGTTTACCACAAGTTGACCGATTGCCTCGGTCCCCCAAGATAAAATATCGGTATTCTACCGCGTTTTGGTCACTGGAGCTAGGCAAAAAGGTCTCTATATGTATTTTTGGTCAAGAGTCTGGCTCAGAATTATGTCTAAGGTAAGTCTGTGCGCGCATCTCTAACTCTCTAGCCCCCTGCGCCCCGAATGGCGCGCAGGGGCTTGGTTGCTTGGGGTTGAGACACGCACACCCACATACCTTAGACGCAAATCACTCGAAAGTGACTCTGGATGCTTAAAAAATATATGCATACCAGAGTTTCTTTACGCGTAGGCCCAGTTAACAAAACTATGTTCGAATCCCATCTTTTCGATATTTTTAGTGATATTCAGGTACCCTTTTTGTGTATTTAGCTTGGGGATTAAGGCAATTGTCGACTTATGGTAACCAAAATTTTTTCGAAATCCTAACTTTTTAGTACGGAAAATGTTGGAAAACAACTTTTATATCGTTTTAAGCGTATAAAAATTACTTAGAAGACGTCTAAACACTATTCATAGTTGACCAAAAAGCAACCCCCTTCCCCCCCCAAGTAAACAAGTGCCATAAAAATGCCTATCAACATCCTAAAATGACCTCACATGTGTTTGTAGCCAAATAACGGCTTTTCTAAAATATTCTAATGAAACTTTATATACATTCGCAGAGGAAGGAAAGAGCTACAAAATGGTATCATTGAAATAATTTTTGGATGTAAGAATCACCTTTAAAAGCCGTTAAAATCCGTCGGGTATTTTTGGGACACCCGTATATTCAACCGGGTGTTAGCGATGGTGTTAGGACCGTGTGAAACTTAGTTGCGTATGTCCATGATGTAATCATCCATACCAAATCCGACCGTTTCGAAGACCAGCACCGAAGAACTTACCGCAGAATAGACCTTTCGTAGGAATGGTGTCGTTTTTTAGACGATTCATACCGAACTGCTCGACCATTATGGCACCGTTGAATGCGCTCACCGAGAAAAATGTGACGTTCCGATGGGAACCAGACCAGCAGCAAACGTTTCAACGGTGGAACAAGATTTTGACTGAACGACGAGTGTTAGTCTCCCACACTATGACCGACCATTCGTGATAGATACCAACGCATCCGATGTAGGCCTTGGAGGACGTTACTACAGAAACCAGACCATGTAGATGTTTTCAATGAACATTTTTTCTGACAATATATCAAATGCTCAGCGTGAAAATGCAACAGAACTAGTGCAAAGACTCACAGATAACAAGCAAATTTCACAATATTCAAGTAAAAACAGTTTGATCTCAAAACCATACAAGAAATTTTAATTTTAAAATATTGTGTAAGATCAGGCTCACTAAAATTAAACTAGAATCGTTCATCATGACAAGGCCACTTCTATATATCCTCTCAAGAAGAGAGAAAACACATTAACACTTGTGATCTAATAGTGGTATATGATGCAGTTTTCCGTGCTCTATCACGTGATATTATTATTTTTTCTGTCCCATGAAATTTTGAAAAAAATTACGAAACCGTGCCTGAACCACCTGAAAATTCACCTAAAAGACCCTTGTTTATTGTGGGTTTCGGGGTCAAATTGTTTTGGCTTGAATTTTGTGATATCGCTTGTTGTCTTGTCTTTGACCTTTTGCAGTCTTTGCATTATTTCTGTCGCATTTTTCACGCTGAGCATTTTGGTATATTGTCAGCAAAATTTTAATTGAAAGTCGTCAGACATAGCCCGAACAGAGTACCGTTCAAATTACAGTACTATCACATCCAACACCCATACTCATACATAAAAATATCAGCGTGAAATTCTGCACCAGTTCGTTCGCTTGTCCCGGTCACCCTTTCTCGTGTTAATGGTTTTGCAGGTTTATATGGAATCGCAAAAATTAGGAAGCTTAGCAGTTACATGCTTAAAGTTGTCAGATCTTTTTCTAGTTACTTTTGAAACTTCTCGCAATAAAATTGCAGGTTGGAGCTCGCAATTACAACCTTCTGAGAGCGAACTGCGAACATTTCGCCAATCACTGTCGATGTGGTCATGCGATCAGTATCCAAGCGTTCGATTAGGACATGCATCTCCTCTATTGTCTCTCTCTCTCTGTTAATGCAAAGTTAAATATATTGTTTTCGTTTCAAGTAGTGTCGCAATGTCGTTTTTCGCCTCTTTCGTGCTTGGATTTTTCGCAGTTCATGTTTATAAAATGTCGGATAAATATTATGTGACTTATCTCCAGCAATTTTTTTCGTAGCATCAGTCAAAAAATCTAAGATGGACCATATTGCTAAGGTCGATATCCGCCGATCCGATTTGCTCGCTTTCGCTGATGGCATTGAACGTGGATCGGTCAGCACATGCTTTGTCGAAAAAAAGACTCCATCCTGTTATTTAGCGACTGACATTCTCGAGTGTCCAGCAAGTGGTATAAGCAACACGAATGAATTGCTTAGTGAAGAAGTAGATGTATTGGCTCCGGAGATTTGCTTGAATACAGATTCTATTCTGGGAAGACATGTTGCCTCTGTAAGAAGAAAAACTTATAAAAACACTGATTTCTAACACAACATTTATAGCACTGGCTGGTGTACGTTGGAGTGATCAGCGGTTTGCACTACGTTATTTCGGCTCATCAGGCGATGTAAATCAGTGGTTGACCAATGGAAATGTAGAGTAAAATTAAATTTGTAAATTTATCCTTTAGTTTGACTGCTTCAAGGTATTTGTTGAGCATCTTGAAGGAGTTGATCGCATTTGCAGGTCAATAATTCCATAGATGATCGGTTCACTCCTCGCGAGCCTGAAAGAATTGTGCAAACGGCGATCAACGCGGTAAAACTTTTCACATTGAATAAAAAGATCTAACAACTTTAAAAAGTGGCAGCTGACTACTTAATCCTCTACGTCTGTGGTGAAAACCACAAAGATAAAAAATTTGAAAATTCAATTTTCATTTCTGCAGTTAAACCTTTGCTGGTCACAACTGGAAATTTTCTTCACTTTTGCGAGGCGTAACAACGACAGATTGAAATATTGACGCATCAAATATTGCTCATTTTTTCGAATGCATGATGATCACAGAGGAAAATTAATCTGCTACAAAGATAGCCAGAAACAAATTTTCAGCTAACTTTTTGATTAATCATGATGTCTGCTACACTTCCATCATAAGCAAGCTGCAAATTAATCACTTAAAGATATATAAAAATGCTATGAATACGACTGTAAAATAAGTTCGCAACGGGTTTTTGCGGTAGTGGCGAATTCCCCCATAAATCAGACCCTCCCAAAATCGATGTAACTACCCTTTGGAACAGGGTAACAACAAGCTCGAGCGAAGTTGTGACTAATAAATGTCTTACGTGCTTTTCCCGGTCTTTGGGTACTCTATTCGCTACTGGGGTCGGATTTTCAAAGCCTTATATTCTATCAATAAAAGGATCATATCTCTTTCATTGTAATACCATTTTGTAGCCCTGTATCTGTTTATGGAGTGACTAATGGCATACAAATGGCGTAAAAACTTAATGGCATATAAAACTTAAATAGATTATTTTGAACAGATCGAGACAAAGTCATCAACGAATGTAACCTTCAAGCGGAAACGGGCATAATCGCTTTGCCACTGAAACTTTCGCCAATGAGAATTGCCTGAAATTTGCCTGAAAAAGAAATAACAATACTTGAAAGAAGCTATTAGCAAAAACATACCATCGGCGAAGTGGTCTCATCGGCAAAAAAGATGCCATTGGCAAAAAGATCTCATTGGCGAAACGATTATGCTCCACGGAAATTATTGACTTTGTCTGGCTGTATGTGGTCGAAATGTCACTCTCTATATGCCTTCGTGCTCCAAAACCAAAGCAGTATGGCTAGGCCTTTGTAACATAACTGTCGGAGCACGTCAACTACTATACAAGAGCCTGCCTAGCGAGAGTTAATTGATTTTTTCGCGTCGGAGATTTTGGATCTCAACTCTTACGAAAATCGCATAGAAAGGATGCTTAGGAAAATCAAGACGAAGTGTGTAGCAGAATATGAGTGATGTTAAACCTTGTTATATGTTTTGTGTCGGTCAATAAAAGCTAGTCTAAAAGGGAATCTCACATAGTGTCCGGAGATTTTGAAAAACGTTATATCTAGGGTTGTCAAACGTTCGAAATTTTCGCAGGTTCGATTCCACCAACGTTCGAAGTTTGAAATTTAATAACGTTCGATTGGATTCGAACTTCGAATCGAACCGAACGTTCGAAAATTTCAAACTTCGAACGTTGGTCGAATCGAACGTTTGAAAAATTTTGAAGTTTGACAACCCTAATTTCGAACAATGTCGAAATCGAAGTTCGATTCGACAACCCTAGTATATACCATTCAATAAGTTTTCGAAAATACTTATTTGTTTTCAAGAGGTAGAAAATGCATTTAATAGTTGAGTGAAAGCAAGGCTCTAATCTACTTTAGGCGTCCATAGTCGCTTTAAGCGTCCAAAAAATGGGGCGTCAAGAAAAAAAATTAAACGTCAAAAAAAGAATTCAGGCGTCCAAGTAAAAAAACCATTTTATTCATAGGAATGTCAATCATCATAACAAATAAAAGAAACGTTTTAAAAGAAAAGTACACACGTATTATACACGTTTTGGTCACTGGGACATTGCAAAAAGAAATATGCATTTTATGATCAAGAGCATTTCTCGGAATCATGTCTAAGGCAAGTGCGTGCGCGCATCTCTATCCTAGCCCTGCGCCCGAATGCGCGCAGGGGCTTGGTTGCTTGGGGTGAGCACCACACCCACATACCTTAGACGCAAATCACTCGAAAGTGACTCTGGATGCATAAAAATATATGCATACCAGAGTTTTTTTACGCAGTAGGCCCCAGTCAACAAAACTGTGTTAAATTCTATCTTTAAAGAGTATGAGGTTATATTCACAAAATTCATTGAACTTTGAATTATCGAACAAATAAAACTATTGTTCAGTGCTATTTTCTTAAACGTTGAGGAGGCAGCAGGTGCAGGTGCGGCAAGTGAAGCTATTATACAGTCGAGCAGAGCAGAAACCAATTATGTAATGCCAAAGTAGATATGACATTGCCCAACTGAGTGATCATTCCGTGAAGAGTAGCAAAGAGAGACACCTTAATACTTCATCAAGTCACAAAACAGTCAGACCAAGATGAATTTTTTCAAAACAGCCCCAAGAAGCAATTCGTGAAATGTACCCATTTGAATCGTTAAATATATGTTAGAGAAAATAGTTTACAAATTTGTTCAAGTGTTCATATTATTTAAAATGATATGCTATGACAATAAAAAATACTTTAATTTGTTGAATATGAAAATTTGTCTATAAAATACATTGGACGCCTAATTTATTTTTTGACGCCTAAAATTTTTTGTTCGAGTCCTGTGGACGCCCGATTTTTGCGTGGACGCCTAACTCATCTTGGACGCCTAAAGCGACTATGGATCCTAAAGTAGATTAGTACCGAAAGCAATATACAGGGTGAGTCAGAAAAGCTGCTGCAATTTAAAAAATTTGTGTACATAACGACTTGCCGGCCAATTTCCGAAATTTTCGGAAATCTCTCATCGCATATTTTTGTTCGCAACCATGAATTGTCCAACTCATATGATATATTTTTCCGTTATGACAGTTGCTGTGTCGAGAAGAGGCTCAATGCTCAGAAAGCTTACAACTCTTTGCTATACAAAATTCATAATGAGTCTCGAAACACGCTAAAAATATTATTTTCTGTGAAAAAATATTGCAGAGACTGCAAAACCAAACCACATAAAATTAAAAATAAATTATTGAAATTGCACGTTACTAAGGAGAATTTTATCGACAAACGAGAACAAAAAAATAACCATAATTTGACAACAACTTATGAAATTATGGGCCAAGCCTCTAAATACTCAAGAAGATTCTTTTGCCCAAATAGCCTCACCAATGCTAGAATTCGGATGTCCGCCTCTTGATATATTTTTTTTTTTCTTTGGCGCTGGATGACCAATGATGCATTGCTCGTAGCTGTGCTCACTTAACTTAACTAATCTAGGGGTGTACTGAAACATTGGTGACTAACACCACCCTAAAAAATCATTTTCTCGTTGCGAAGAAAACAAAAGTTCACACAATTCGAGTATGGTATAACGACGACTCGATACACATGTGACTCGATACTTTTTTGCATGTTTTTTTTTCAATTTTTTTTTATTTTAGGTTTAGGCTTAGGCTTCGGGTGCCAGCGCATGTTAGGACGGGCTTAAACGTGTGTCCCAAACTGAGCACCAGAAGGCGCGAATTTGAAAAAATTTGAAAAAAGTGTATCTAGTCACAATGTGTATCGAGTCGTATGTCAGTCTCTGAGTATATGTTGTAAAATCAGAATTTCACTTCGAGGCCGAAAATCGGCCTTAAAAAATTCGACGTTTCGACTTTCGACTTAAAATTCGAAAATCGACAACCTTACTGAGGAGTATTTTAATCTTGATAGTATTGAATTTTTAATTTCAATTTTATGCTGATTTTTCGCCTATCTTGTAGCTCTTGAATGATTCCTTTTCTGAATTGACCTGGTATTCACCTTTTAAATATTCCCATCGGCGGTGAGCATGCCCCTTCAAGTGACTGAGCAGATTGATTGACGGATAGACTGACAACGTTGGCTGCTTTCCATATGCTTAGCTTTAGCGATTGTGCATATTTTAATATGACTTTTGTGTAAAATTCATTTTTTCCAAAATTGACCGATAAGCACACCATTTTCACTTTTAGAAAGCCCGCTCAATTCTGCGTCGAATAGTATATAATGTGTGGGGTCTGTAATAAAATA
>SADC01000169.1:0-210118 GCA_004194705.1 Ditylenchus dipsaci
AGTCTCACCTGCGAGCAAGTGTCTTCCAGTCAGCTCCGCGTCAAGGAAAGGGAATGGAACACTGTGCTTAGCTCTCTCGTCTTCTCCAGTCAGCAGAGATTCCGCAGCCAATGTCGGTGTAGGAACGGTCAAAGAAGCCTCAAGTGCCAATCTGCGACAGTCCAAGTTCCTCGGCCAGAAAGATGCTCCAATGCTGCAAAAGAAAAGAATCTCCAATTCTTTCAGAATCTCTGTCCACCCACCCATTGTACGGGGGAAGGTGTTGGTGTACTGTGTTTAAATTACCATTTGTCTCGTAGTGATTTAGCGTGTCTGTTACTGTGTAGTAATATAGAGGTCTGAACGGCTTTACCCCGAAATTTAAGTGCATTTTGCTAAGTGGTCGATTTGCTAGCGGTCGTTTTGCCAAGAAGTTTTTTGCTAAAGCGACAAATTGCTAAGAATTTTTTCGTGTAAGGCGCCCATTTTGTAAGAATTTATTTGCTAAGGCATTCTTTTCTTAAGTCCCAATTTGCTAAGAACTTTTCTGCCTTTTTGTACTTTCCCTTTTTCTCAATGTTCTGATATGGGATTATGGACATTTTCTTCGCCGATTCTTTTTGTGTTTTACTGATTTCAAACGTGGATCTAGGTAAATGATAATTGGTAAATGATATTTCCAGATCATGTCGAAACTACCCCAAATCATTCCTAAACCACCCAAAGTACCCCTAAGACTACCCTAAATACCCAAACCACCCCGCACCTGAAAAATTACAATTTCTAAAAATAAATAAAAACATGTTTTCTAACTTAAATTGTGTGGGAATTGGTTGTTAAGCCCAAAGTGCGATTTCACGCACCCCAACCTCAATACCTGGTAGTAGGTATCACCTGGCCAGGTGGATGTCGCAACTGGATGGCCTAAAAATGAAAAGTTGATTTTAACTTAAAAGTCCATTTTTTCAAACTACAAAATTTGAAGAATTGGGCTTGTTGAGACAAAAGTTCTGCGTTTAACTACCCAATACCAAATCTAGGGTTGGGTACCACCTGACAGTTGATACCCAGGTAACTCAAGTGTAGGAGTATATTCACCGAAAATGACCTAAAAGGTCAAGGTTAGTCTTTTTATATCTGAAATTACTGGTAAAGATAAAGTGTGCACCCGGTGATTCGAACCAGCAACCTCGGCGGTGGATATCCAATGGTCGTCCACTTGGAACAAAAAATTTTTTTTTCACGTTTTCGGGTTCCAAAACAATTTTTCTGCACTGATTCGAGGCATGCTAAATATGGGGTTGACATTGTAAAATCACGTTTTATCGAGAAATTTTCGGTTATTGGTAATTCTGATTTATGATAAATCAAGATTTCACAATACTCAGAAATCTCTTGTAAAACGTGATTTTACCACTGTCAAACCATCTTCAGCATGCTCAATTAGTGCAGAAGAATTATTTTGCAACCCGAAAACGTGAAAAAAAATCGATCTAAGTGTACGACCACTTGGATAGCCACCGCCGAGGATGCTGGTTTCGAATCCACCTAATAGCTTGCCTTTTTTCTCATAATTTTGAGTGCTTTACGTGAGTAAAAGGTCCATTATACTCATCACCAAGGTTACTGGTTTGAACCCCTCTAGGTGCAATCAGTCCACACTAGAGGACCCGATTCAAATTTAACCGTTTTAAAAACACAATTTGGATTGAATCGTTTGGGTTTTAAGGTCTGTACCCCGAAATTGAACCCGAACTGAAGAACATCTAGCTTAAAAACAGAATCTTTATCAAAACAACTGCTTAGCGAAAAAATTCTTAGCAAAACGACCATTTAGCAAATTGCGCTTAAATTTGTGAATTCTTAGCAAAAGCGCGCTTAAATTTTTTTCTTAGCAAACGACGCTTAGCAAATCGACCACTTAGCAAAATGCCGCTTAAATTTCGGGCGTACAGCCGCTGAACGTCTTTTCAGATCAGTTTGTGTCCGAATAAAGCTATAAGAAGTCGTGTCTCTCGTCTCTCTCTCAGCTATCAACCAAGGTACAACAGCTTTGGATTTGGATGAGATACTAGGATAGATACAATTTGGATAGATAAAATTTAACTATCTATATCTTATGGTCAGGTGGATATCCACCTGGCTCACCTGAAAAAATGAAATTTTTTTTAATTCAAAAAAACAACTATCCTCTCATACGCAAATTGTCTGGCGAATCTTGTATGACAGGACCAAAACTTTATTTTCACCCAGCCAAACCCCAAAACCCGAAATGGGCACCTTTTGGTCATTGTGGATATCCACCTGGATGGCCTGAAAAATGATTATTTTTCAAATAAAAACTAACCATCTTATATTCATATACTAAATCGTGGCGAATCAGGTTTGTTGAGACAAAAGTCCCGATTTTTTTCACCCAAACCTCAAAACTGGAGTGGGTACCATCTGACAGCTGATATTTCAGCTGGATGACCTGAAAAATATTATTTCGATATTTTGACAAACAAACCATGCGTTTCATATCTGGAATCGTGTAGGGAATTGGGTTAAATGAGACCAAACTCCGATTCACGCACCGAAATGCCCAATTCCGGTAAGTACCACCTGGCCAGCTGGACCACCAAAACCAAGTGGTCGTCGTTTAGATACTATTCGGTATGGACAATTCGGTATGAACCAATTCGGTGTCGATCAATTCGCTTAATGCCCGTAATTGGATATCCACCTGGACTAAGGTACCTACACCTGAATTTTGGGGGTCGGATAGGTGAAATCGGGATTTTGGTCTTATCGAACCTAATTCACCATACGATTTACAGTTTGATAGCATGGTTTATTTTCGATTTATTTTTTATTTTTTCAGGCCATCCATGTGGATAACCACCTGACCAGGAGGTACCTACCCTGGATTTGGGGTTCGGGTGGGTGAAATCGCAGTTTTGTCCTATCAAACTGATTCACCACAGATTTAACGTCAGAATTAAGAGTTTGAATGTGGAACTTTGACTGTGACTTTTAAAGATACTGGTGAAGAACAGTCATAGCAGTCGAAAAACTATATACTTGTATAAAGACTGAGCTGAAAAGTAAGTTCCCGAAAACATGATTCTTCGGACCCCATTTTCTCCAAAACCGGTAATTTCGAACGGCTCATACTGATTTGGTTTGGCGGAAAGGCTGAAATATGCCACGAAAAAAGATTATTTCTGCACGAAAAAACGACATACACGAAAAAGCGGGAAATGTGCCACGAAAAAGCTGAAATGTACCACGAAAAAGCTGAAATGTGCCACGAAAAAAAATATTTATGCCTTTTTCTGTCCAAGACTAACCAATTTAGCGATATTTTGCAAGAATTCAAATTTTTAGTCATGAAATAACTTGGATCCCTCAGAATCCCACCCCGGATGACCAGAAGCCCCTGAAAGTGTTTTTTGGGGGTTTACTAAAGGGGAGTAAACTTTTGCGAAAATTCGATTGAGCGGATCAGAATCCCGGTCCGATCGGCTGAATCATCAGGATTCCACCCTGAACCACTCAAAACCACCATAAACCTGGGATTCTGAGCGATTAAGCCGATCGGACCGGAATTCTGACCCCCAATGAATTTTCGCAAAAAGTTTACTCCCCCTTTAGTATACCCCAAAAAACCAACTTTCAGGGCTTCTGTCATTCCGGGGTGGGATTCTGAGGGATCCAAGTTATTTCATGACTAAAAAATTTGAATTCTTGCAAAATATTGCTAAATTGCTTGGTCTCGGACAGAAAAAGGCATAAATAATTTTTTTCGTGGCACATTTCAGCTTTTCCGTGTACATTTCAGCTTTTTCGTGGCACATTTCCGCTTTTTCGTGGTATGTCGTTTTTCGTGGCAGAAATAATCTTTTTCGTGGCATATTTCAGCCTTTTCGCAAACCAAATCAGTTTATGCCTTTCGAAACTCATTTTATCAAAAAATAGAAATTTTCGAAAAAAAATTGTTCGAAAATGGAAACCCGAAAACGGGAAAAGACCGAAAACGGAAAAAACCCGAAAACGGAAAAAACCGAAAACGGAAAAAATCGAAAACGGAAAAAATTCAAACTCGCACATTTCGAAACTAATTAAATCGAAACCCAATACAGCCGTTTTAGAGGTGATTAGACTTTTTTGACGCCAGATTCGAATCAGCGACCCAAATTATCCCTAGAACTGGTCAAACAAGCCAAAATAAAATATCATGTCACCACGTGGGATCGAACCTGCAACACCATTTTGGGCCAAAAACGCGGTGCAGGCCGTTTCGTCGCCACAATTTTCGTCGCCACAATTTTCGTCGCTACAATTTTCGTCGCCCACAATTTTCGTCGCCCACAATTTTCGTCGCTAGCATTTTCGTCACCCACAATTTTCGTCGCCAAAAAATTTTCGTCGCCACACAATTTTCGTCGCCGGTATTATTTTCGTCGCCACAGTTTTCGTCGCTCACAATTTTCGTCGCCAACAATTTCATCGCCCAGGAATTTTCGTCGCCCACAATTTTTATCGCCGGCATATTTTGGTGGACAAACCGGTGGACCTTTGTACTTTCATCTTCCTGCAGTATTGTTCTCGTACGTTCAGAGACCAATACATAGAGCTGAGCAACATAAACATAAAAATGCCAGTTTTATGAAAATAAAAGGCTCAAATCAAGAACACCGTCAAAATCTTTTAAATCCCCGTCAAAATCATTAAATCTCCCGTCGATTTTTAAAAGTTCTCTTTCGGTGTATAGTGTTCGAATTTTTTTTGCATAGCTTGTAGCCCTGAATCTCTAGTTCTGATAAGCTATCAACTAGCTTGATACAATTTTGAAAAACAGGAGAAAAATTGAGTTTTTCAAAACCACACCTTTTTTCAAAACGACTTACCACTTTTCAAAATTGTATCAACCTAATTGACATCTTATCAGAAACTAGAAATTCAGGGCTACATGCTGAAAAAAAAATAAAAATTTGAAACATATACACGAGAACGAGAACTTTTAAAAATTGGACGGGAGATTCAATTATTTTGACTGAGATTTAATGTTTTTGACGGGTGTTTTCAAGTATAGCCAACAATTAAAAGAGAAAGAAGCGTGACAAACCGTAACGACGCTAATGACGTAAAATCAATAGACAATTGTGCCAACAAAAATTACAGTCCATGCTCGATTTAACAACTCAGGGCAAACATATGCCGGCGACGAAAATTGCGGGCGACGAAAACTGTGGCGACGAAAATATACCGGCGACGAAAATATGCCGGCGACGAAAATTGCGGGCGACGAAAATTGTGGCGACGAAAAGTGTGGGCGACGAAAATTGTGAGCGACGAAAATTGTGGCGACGAAAATATGATGGCGACGAAAATTGTGGGCGACGAAAATTGTGACGACGAAAAATTGTGGCGACGAAAATTGTGGCGACGAAAAATGTGGCGACGAAACGGCCTGCACCCAAAACGCAAAAGCTTACGCACCGCGCCATGGAGGCCACCTTTTCAAACCTAAGTAGCTTTTCCCCTCCTTTAATTGGTATCCGTGGGTACCTTAAATGGGTATCCTCGAGAATCCGAAATTTCGGATTCGGCTGAAATTAATTGAAAATAATTGAACTTGTGCAAAATCATGTGCTGAACATGGTTTGATAATGCTAAAACATTGATTTCACTTGCCGGAGCTCTAGTTTGGATTAGTTGCATACCCACGAAGTATCCAGGTGTTACTCAGGCTTTTGTATCTAAGTAAGGTACTTAGTCACCTAAGTTAGGTGTTGGTACAAAGAATGCCTCGGTATTTAGGTGAAAGTGCCTGGCCAATAGTAGCCAAGGTATTGGTACCCAACGCTCAGGTGTTTTATAAGACAATGGAAAGATCTGGATATTGATGGATACTTCTGATCAATGGATACCCCGGCTGATAGATTGAAATAAGGAAGTTAATGTTTTGGTCCGATGAATCCATACGAGAGTTAAAGTGGTGAATCTGCATGTCCACCCGGTGCAATTTTTTCTTATGTTTCAGCTTCAAAATCTTTTTCTTGCACTATTCCGATAATCTAAAAATAGTTTGGAGGTAGAAAACTGTCATTTAATTAAATTTAACAAAACTGAAAAATAACATACGAAATGGCATTTTTACTATTATAAAGCCTTCTTAAGAGTGCTCGGATGAGTGCAAAAAACAAGTTTTGGAACCCGAAAAAATAAAAAAAAAATCGCATCAAATGAACGGTCACTTGGTTTGGATTATGCAATAGAACTGAAGCTGTATTACACACAAACGTGTTGAATTATGGCAGTTTTTACTAAATAAGTAAGACTAATTTAAATAAATTACGTAATAAATCGGATCAGCCATACTTAGACTACTGCGATCATTCGGACTGTAGTAGTCAGCCAATTGCTGTTAGAAATAAAAAAAAAGTAGGGCATGACCAGTACAGTCAAACCTCGATAAAATGCCACCTGTGGCCCGTTCCAAGGGGTGGCGTATTACCTGAGTAGTATTAACCCCAATGATAGCAATTACTAACTAGTAGCACAAAAAAATGTCTCAGAAGAAAAAAGAGAAGAAAAATACAGTTAAGTATTTGGCCACATTACACAGTTCTTTTTTACTGACCACTTTTTACCGGTAACTTTTTACATCCCTTTTTCCAGTAACACTAACTATTGTTTTTTTATAGTGTATTTGAACTTGAATTGCTTTCTAATCGTGACAAAATAAAAAATTTGGTGAAAATCTATAAAAATTAGGATTGCAGAAACAGTCATACTGGTATATAGCCCATTCAAACCCTTGCTATTTAAAACGACATGGCAGCCTAGTGGGTAAGGCTGTGTGGTTGTATCGCTGAGGCAGTAGTTTCGGTTCCGCCTGGTAACCGAACCATACCTGCACGCTGAGAAAAATCGGCGCCGGCGCCACAATTTATTCGGCACCGGGCGTCGGCGCCGGCGCCGACGCCTAAAAGAGAAATACGGCGCCGGCATCAAGCATTTTTGTAAATAAAATAATAGAATGTAACAAGAGTAATCTAACATTTTATGTTTTTAAAAAAATTACTATAAGATTAAAAATAACTTGTCTGCAAAAAAATCTGAGAAAATTTGAATTGACTAAAACATTGTCAAGACAGCTGAAATCTTAACATTCAGGCGCCGGCGCCGCAGCTGAAGTGGCGCCGGGCGCTGGCGCCGGCGCCCGACTGTTAAGATTTTTTAGCCGGCGCCGGCGCCCGACTGTAAGATTTTTTAGCCGGCGCCGGCGCCCGTGCAGTATGAACCGAACAACTTTTTGAAGTTTAAATTGGGTAAGATCCAAGTTTAAATTGTGTGAATTAATTTAAATTGGGTGAAAGCTAAGTTTAAATTGAGTCAGCTTAAATTTTAATTAGAGTAGAGTTAAAGATTAAATTGGGTAAGTTAAACTTTAAATAGGGTCATGTTAAGGTACTAGGATGTCGTTTTTAAAGTTTAATAGTTGCTCGAATTAAAGTTTAACGTGACCCAATTTAAACTCAAACTTGAGTTCCTGTGAAAACACCAAAACCTGAAATTCTGAGCGATTTAACCGATCGGATTGGAAATCTGATTCGCCCAATCGCTTTTTCGCAAAAAAGTTTACTCTCCCTCCCCCAGACGACCCCCCGATAAAACCAAATTTTGGCCTTTTTTGTGTCCTGAGCCAATTGGTCTTTGGCCACCTTGAATTTCACACACAATTTTTTTGAAATAATTGATTTCATGTCGCGAATCAAATTAGCTGTGATTCAATTAGATAAATAAATTTGAATCACTAAAAGCGATGATTCAAATTAGCGGTGATTCAAATTACACAAATAAATTGAATCACTAAAAGGGCAATGATTCAAAGGCTGTACCTCATTTCGTAACGCGCCATTTCGTAACAGGTTCATTTGGTAACAAGTTCATTTGGTAACAGGTTCATTGGTAACAGGTTCATTTTGGTAACAGGTTCATTTCGTAATGAGCTAATTTCGTAACAAATGGTTTTGTAACGCGAATTTCGTAACAAAACATTTTCGTAACAGTGATACTAAGACTTTACCTATTTGATTTAATCTAATTCACAAATTTTTTCAAACAACAGGGGGGACCAAGGCAGTTTTTTTAGTTTTTTTTTCGAAATTTTTCAGATTGTGTCCGACCATCCCAAATTACTTAAGCCATCCGTAATTTACCCCAAAACATCCAAATGCTGAAACCACCCCAAATCATCCCAAAGCATCTAAAAGCACCTCACACTCTCCGACCCCGTTAAGCACCTAGTGACCAGTACCGAGACTGATTGCATCCAGAGGGGTTCGAACCAGCAACCTTGGTGTGAGTATATGGACCGTTAACACGCATTTGAGCCCTTTGGATTTGAGCCCCCGCATTTGAGCCCCCGCATTTGAGCCCCCGCATTTGAGCCCCCGCATTTGAGCTCCGCATTTGAGCCCCGCATTTGAGCTCCCGCATTTGAGCCCCGCATTTGAGCCCCGCATTTGAGACCCATAGCAAAAGCCGACATTTGAAGGGACACGGACATTTCACCGCCGGGTCATTTCACCGCCTGTATCTGTTCATTTTTTTTAAGTCCGATTTTGTATTTATTCATTTTTCTGTGTTTTTTCTTTGAAAATCGATATTTACTTTAAATATAAAAATTTAGCAATCTGATGGATGCTAATATAGAGCTCGTATATAATGAGTTAGCCCTTATCCCGGACCATGTGCCCCAAAGGTCAGCCCTTTCCCGGACCATGTACCCACAAAGGGCTTCCTATTGAATTAGGTGCCTGCCGAAGGCAGCAGGTAGAAGGAGAAGAATCTGAGGAGAATGAAAATGACACTTACTGAATTTGTTGTTTGTTCTAGTGTTTCATTTAAATTGTTTAATGTTATCAATAAGTTGCTTACATGTACCACTAGATTTGTTCTGTCGTTCTGTTAAAAATCAAATCTTGAAACAAGCGTGAAACTCTAGGGACTTTTAATGACCTCGATCAGAACCTGAAGTGCGAGCGACTAATAAGCCCACACAAAAAATTGAATGGGGCTCAAATGCGGGCTCAAATGCGGGGGCTCAAATGCGGGGGCTCAAATACGGGGGGCTCAAATGCGGGAGCTCAAATGCGGGGGCTCAAATCCAAGGGCTCAAATGCGTAGTAACCATATGGACCTCTACACCACTCAAACACTCAAAATATAATAAAATCAAAAGTATGCGCCCAGGTGGATTCGAACCAGCAAGCTCTACATCACCACTTATAATCGCTCAGAACTCCATCCGAGGGACATCCAGAGGGACGAACCAAACCAAGTGGTCGTCCACTTGGATCAAAATTTTTTCACGTTTTCGGATTCCAAAACAATTTTTCTGCACTGATTCGAGTATGCTGAAGATGGTTTGACAGTGGTAAAATCACGTTTTTACCAAGAAATTTTTAAGTTATTGCTAATTGTTGATTTATCAAATCAATCGTTAGCAATAACTCAAAATTTCTCTGTAAAACGTGATTTTACCACTGTCAAACCATCTTCAGGATGCTCGAATTAGTGCAGAAAATTTGTTTTGGAACAGAAAACGTGAGAAAAGAATTTTCGATTTAAGTGGACGACCACTTGGTTTGTCACACTGCATGATGGGGTTTTAGTAATTCTAAGGGTTGATTTAGCTTGTTGTTCGAATCCACCTGGGCGCATTCCTTATTTTAATATAATTCAGATATAAAAGCAAGCATTTGATTTTTCAGGTCATTTGGGTGAATGTAGCCCTACTCTGGAGTTACCTGGATATCAACCTGTCCAGGTGGTAGCCGCCCCAGGTTTGGGGTTGGGTAGGTGAAATCGCACTTTTGGTCTTAACAAGCCCAATTCCTCCCAAATTTTTTAGTCTGGAAAAATGGATTTTTTTTATTTAAATTACCTTTTTTATTTTTAGGCCATCCAGGTGGATATCCACCTGCAGGTGGTACCTTGAATTGGAGTGTGTAAAATCGCAATTTTGGACTTAATAAACCAATTCCTCACACAATTTTAAGTTGGAAAATGGTTTATTTTTCATTTTAAAGAAATTTTTATTTTCATGTTTGGGTTAGGTTTGGGACTATTGAGGCAGTTTGAGGGTATTTGGGTTGGTTTGCGATGGTTTGGGTGTTTGGACGCAAAATAAAAAATTTCAAAAAACGGCGCTACTATAGAATACCCCCCCCCCCCCAAAAAATCCGACCTTTAAAAAATGCTGTAACTACCCTTGCAAACAACAAGTTTAGGCTTAGCCCTTAGGCTTGGGGGTAGGCCAGCGTACGGAAGTTGTGAGTCACAACTTGTGACTAATGAAGAGTTTGCGCACATTTTCCGGGGTCTGGGACATATATTTGGGTACTTTTTACTTAAGTTTTAAAAGGTCGGATTTTTTGGGGGGGGGGTATTCTATAGTAGGGTCCAAAAACCTAAAAAAACTGCCTTGGTCCCCCTGTTGTTTGAAAAAAGTTGTAAATTAGACCAAATTGAATTAGGTAGTAGCCTTGAAATCACTGTTACGAAAATGTTTGTTACGAAGTCTCGTGTTACGAAAAAAATTGTTACGAAACGAATCTGTACGAAATCTTGCGTTACGAAAAAAATGTTACTAACTGAACCTGTTACCAAATGAACCTGTTACCAAATGAACCTGTTACGAAATGAACCTGTTACGAAATGAACCTGTTACGAAATGGCGCGTTACGAAATGAGGTACAGCCGATTCAAATTGTAACACTTTACTTTACCCCCCCCCCACGGCTAACTAAATTTAACTTTGAGTCAAGCGGGTTTTATGTGTGTACCTCATCCAAACCGTGAGCACTTTTTTAAAAGACCAAAATACATTTTTATCAACAAATTTATTTATTATTTCAACCTCTCCATTAGTATTCATATACGAGATATATCGATCAATCCACTACCTCGGCATTAGGTACCGCTACCTGGGTACTACTTCCTAAGGACTGAGTTCCGATGTGTGGCAAAACGACCTCAGAACCACCTGGACGCCCTAGGAGCATGAAACTACTGCAGAACTGGGGTTCCTGCAAGTCAAATCGCTGTTCTTGCATAAAAAACCGTGTTCAGTAAACAGTTCTGGTTAAAGGCACAATGATATTTAATTACTTACAGCTAATTCGAGGTGAATATCCATGTAAGAGAGGTACCAGGATGTTTTTTCTAACGCACTCTGAGGATTAATGGTTGACTTTTGACTGTTTTTAAGAAATATGATGTCTGCTACCACCATGATTCGAACTTGTAACTTCAAAAATTTAGAGGGTGAATTTATCGGAGGGTGAATTTTACCGCCACCCAAACATTGGGATTTGTGGTGCTGATCTGGTGGTTCACTTGAAGTCCAGATATGAAAACGTATTCTGGCGCGCAAATGTCGGCGCGCAAATGTCGTGGCGCGCAAATGTCGGATAACCCCTTCATCATCACCGTGACCTCGTCATTGACCCTCTCGCTGACTTGCCTAAGCAACGGTGGTGTGAATGGCACACGTTTGAATGAAAAGCGGGCATGAATAACAAATTAACCTCATCTTATCCGGCTCCATGATGTTTTGGCTGAAATTGCTGTAGCGCTCTTCCTTGTGTTGCTTGTCTCGCAGGAATCCCATCGACTCGAAATATGCCACTTGACCGCAGTTGCTCCCTCTTCCGCTCCAGCACTGGACAGCTTCTTCGAGTTGTTCTTGATTTTAAAGGAAACAAGGAAAAATATATCTGTTGAACAAAAATCCGTTCGTACTCACTTTCGTACGCACTTTCACCACAAGACGAGCACTAAAAGGCAGTGAATAAAAATTAAAAATGCAGCACTGAGAAGCACTTACGCTGAAAGGACAGTGTTGTAGAGCATTCGATTTTCGCTGGTTGTTGAAAGCTCAGTACACGCGTGATCATGTAGTCCCGGACGCAAAATCCACCATCAGCAAGGACGACGTAAGGTACAAGGCCAATTGCCATCGAGAGCATCAATCACATGCGGAAATCCATATCGAGCATTGAACTCCTGAGCGTTTCGTAACCACTCATCCTAAAGTAAATGTGAGCATCAAAAGAAATGAAACTATCAGCAGGCTGACCGTTTTTGGAGCAGGCAAGTAAATGGGATCCAGAACCTTGATGATAGATTTGGTACAAAACTGGTAACCCCAGCACTCAAATTGGTATACCCCAGCACTAAATACTGGTATACCCAACACTTCACCCATAATTGACAGCTGAAGATTTAAGCTACACGATGGTGTAAAATTTCACGGTCTAGTTCACCAAAGCGTATATCTTTTAATTAAAATAGAATTGAATCATTTTTGAGTGTTCAATTTTCACTCGAAAAGATTCAATTCATTTTGATTAAAAGGTATACATTTTTGTGAACTAAACCAAGAAATTTTCACACCATCGTGTAGCTAACATCCTCAGCTATCAATCACGGGGTAAATCGTGGGGTATACTAGAATTGAGCGCTGGGGTATACCAGTTTTGAGTGCTGGGGTATACCAGTTTTGAGTGATGGGGGTATACCAGTGATTGGGGTTGAGTGATGGGGTATACCAGTGTTTAGCCGATAGATTTTGCCGTTTCTTCGCAGATGTCTAAGGCTATCTTCACACCAATCGCAAATTCATGCTGTAATGCCACATAAGAAATCCCATGTGCGATATGCCTAGAGCAAACAAGGAGTGCTAGCATAAGAAAAACTATAAACAACATACCTGAGAAAGATCGCCAACCGATATCGAGGAAGAAGAGGTCGGACATAAGTAAGCTGATGCACCAATTGTCACCAGTAAATTGTCAATTATATTGCTATTTTCTTGAATTTTGTTATAATTTTTTCAATATTTTGTTATCTTTTGGCTAGCTGGCGTCGGCCAACTGTCTTTCGGCTAAGCGTCTGTGGACTTTATGTACCCGGTTGTGACCGTCTCGAAATCTGGTCTCAATGTGTATCCATTCGCAAGTCTACCGTATTATTTTAGCAAACTCGCTTTTAGATGAAACCAGCCAAGATTAAGACAACACCTGTGCAGTGGATTCTAAGCACTCTAAAGTGGCCATGGCGTAGATCTTATGCGAACCAAACCTTTTTCAACGAAACAATAATGAAGTTTCATTCTCCATCGGCTACAACGAGGTTTTTTGTGGTAGTTTTTAACGCAAGGTCTTTAACGTCACCTATTTAGGTTCTTACTCAACAGATCTGTCGGAAGAGGAGAAGCAGTTTATGTGGAAGTTTCGTTCTTGTCTCAAGTCTAACCCACGTGCTCTGGTCAAATTCATACGTTCCGTTCATTGGGAAGCAGAAGTAGAAATTGAAGAGGCCATGAAAGCGGTCATGTTAGTGTTTTGTCTTCATTCTCCGCCTGGAAATATTCTTTTTTAGGGAATGGGAATCGGTGGATACATGTGATGCACTGGAGCTTCTCGGTCCTTCCTTCAGCCATCCGTTTGTCAGAAGCTATGCTGTGTCTCAACTGCAAAACGCTAAACCAGGCTCTATTTTGATGTATCTGCCGCAACTGGTTCAGGCCTTGAGATATGAGAAGGATGTTCCTGCAAGAAGCGGTCAGCGTTTTTCAGTTTCGATCCACTTGATTTGGGTTCCTTTCTTCTTAAAGCAGCCTGCAAATGTGGAAATATTGCAACTTTTCTCTATTGGTATTTTTTCTTTCGAATTAGGGACTTAATATATATCTTTGGTTCTTAGGTATCTGAAAGTGGAAACTGAAGCCAGCGCGCAGGTGGACAGGTCAATCTCTGTGATGTATGAAGGAATGATGGGAAAATTAAATGGTGCTTTGGCTGAGGGAAACAAGCGTTCACGAAGGTCGTTACTAAGCATAGAACGGCAGAGGGTTTGTGCGTTGACCATTATTTTTTTTCAATTATTTTAGCGCTGGCTCTTGTTCAGAAATTTGTCGATGCTTTAGTGGAAATGGCAAAATTAAGCAGCGGAAGGAAGTGGGAATCGAATCAAGCGTTTGGACGTGCTAAAAACCAAGCTGGCTGAAAGCAATGAATTTTTGGATCTCAAGGTGGCTATAAATTAGTGGCTTTGATTATGCGCTCAATTTCTCGATTTTGTATCTTGTATTCTACTTTTAGGGATTGAGCCTTCCAGTGGACCCTTCTGTTCTCATCAAGAATATCCAAGTGGAATCGACCCTTCTCTATGCCAGCAACATGATGCCTATGAGACTCACTTTCACAACAATGAAGAATCAATCCTATACTACAATATTCAAGCGTGGAGATGATTTGCGTCAGGACCAGGTTATTTAAAACAATCAAATCAGAGGTACAAATTATTATTTTCAGTTGGTCAGTCAGATGATTCGCTTGATGGACAGTTTGTTGAAGGAAAGAAATTTGGATTTGCGTCTGACCACTTACTCCGTCTTGGCGACAGGTGTCAGTGAGGGATTCGTGCAGTCGTCGAGGCAACTCCGTTGGCGGAACTCAAAAACATTCAAGTGAGGTTTTAGTGGTGTGTAATTTTTTTAGTTTGAATCTGTAGGATACTCTACGATCGTATGGCTGCTCCTCCACTGATGCTTCTGAAACAGTCTTAGAAACTACGTGAGGTCTTGTGCCGGCTACTCCATCATTTGCTTTATTCTGGGCATTGGCGACAGACATCTGCACAACCTGCTGCTTCGAAAAGATGGTCGAATGTTCCACGTAGATTTTGGCTACATACTGGAAAGGATCCAAAGCCAATGCCTCCTGCAATGAAGCTTACTTCTGATATGGTCAATGCAATGGGTGGGCGGGACAAGGTCTGCAAAAAATCTTTTCTTTTAGTACCATTAGAGAATTTTTTAAGCGAGATGTTCAAGCAATTCGTTGTGTACTGCTCTATGGCATTTCGTATCCTTCGCATAAATGCGAATTTGATCAGTAACTTGTTTGCATTGATGCTTGACTCCCGGATCCCTGACATTGCTACGGACAGAGATAGAACAGTGCAAAAGGTTGTTCTTTAGTCGGATCTCCTTCGAGCGGCATGTTTTTTTCAATTTTGAGGTCATTGATCGTTTCCATCTGCAGTTATCAGACGAAGAGGCTTGCCAATTGGTGCACCGATTGATTCTGACTAGTATTCTGCGAAAATGCCAATGATTGTGGATTTTGTTCATGACGTCCGACAGTTCATCTCTAGCTGAAAGAAACATTAGACAGAATCTGAAAGGTAATCAGTGTTGACAGTATCTTTTTGACATGTTTGCGACTGTTTCACTTTTCTATTTTTAATAAACTCTGTGTAATTAGTCTGTAATCGTGTAATTCTTTTTTGAGATAGTGTGGAACTATATGTTTAGTCATGAGGCCCTAGGAGTCATTTGTTTTCATATGCTGATTATTCGCGGCTCATGTTGTTACCAGTGCAGGGAACTCGTCTCTAGTAAGATGAGGACGAGTACGAGCAGCTCCAAAAGGGAGGTATGAAGACAAAGTACGAGGCTCATAAAATTACAAGTAAGAGGACGTGGACGAAAGGGCAAGGACGAGGACGGAAGATGAAGGGTGTAGACGACTCGTCCTAGCTTAAGTTCTCATTGTTTAAATCTTTTTCAATAAAATTGTTTATTTTTACGAGAATTCTTATTATTTGAACAAATTTTTTAAGCAACATTTTCGATTTTCTTAATCAAGCATTTGTTTTTTTTCTCCTTACTAGCTTTTTAACTAGTTATTTGAGGTGATCATCAACAATGCGTTGATTTTTTTCATCGTCGTCCAAAAAAGGATCCTCTGTTTTATCAGTAGCAATATAGTTGCCAAGAAAAGTCAGAAATTTGGGTGCCATGGCATTTCATCCAAAAGCCAGTTGTCCAAAGTCAGTTCGTCCAAAATCAGTTCGTCCAAAATTAAATTCGTCCAAAAATACCATGTGTTTTTGACTACCACCTGAGTACTTTGAGGTCTGAAACTGCTCGAGGACTGGGTTTGGTCATTACATTTCCCCGAAAGTTAATTTCCCCGAAAAGTACGTTTCCCCGAAAAGTTCATTTCCCCGAAAAGTTTGTTTCCCTGAAAATATTCATTATTTGAATAAATTTGTGTTATGAACAGAATTTTGTTAAACGAATAAATATCGATTTGATGTTTCGTCTTGTCTGTTACTTCTGCTCGTTCGTCCGCTTTTTAGATGCTGTTTTTAGCGTCGCTGGAGTGGTTTAGGATAGTTTCGGATATTTGGTGGTGTTATTCTGAGCGATTTACCCGATCACATTGCGATTCTGATTCGCTCAATCGTTTTTCCGCAAAAAGTTTGTCCCCCTTTAGTAAACCACCAAAAAACAAATTTTATTAGAATTCGGCCTCTCTGGCACGGGTTTCTGAGCTGTTGAAGTTATCGTGTGACGGTGAAAATGAGTTTTCCTCAAAATTTTGACTTGAAATCCAAATTAGGACGAATTGCAATTTGGACGAACTGACTTTTGACGAATTAACTTTTGGACGAATTGAATTTTGGACGAATTGTCTTTGGACGAATTGACTTTGGACGAACTGACTTTTGGACGAAATGCCATGGCACCAGAAATTTCATACCTAGTCTTTTCAGAGATCTCAC
Source organism: Ditylenchus dipsaci (assembly GCA_004194705.1). NCBI lineage: Eukaryota > Metazoa > Nematoda > Chromadorea > Rhabditida > Anguinidae > Ditylenchus > Ditylenchus dipsaci. Next base: position 16,615 of record SADC01000169.1, read on the forward strand.
TTCATAATAGGCGAAGGAATTCGCAATTTACCAATAATTTTTTAGTTTTTTTAGGTTAATCTTTTTTCTGTGGCAAATTTACTTTGTAGCTAATTTACTTTTTTTGTGGCAAATTTACCTTTTTTGCGGCAAAAATGTTTTTTTTTGAGGCAAATTTTTTCTGTAGCTCATTTACTTTTTTTTGTGGCAAATTTATTTTTTTGTGTCAAATTTACTTTTTTGTGGCAAATTTACTTTATTTGTGGCAAATTTACTTTGTAGCTAATTTATTTTTTTGTGTCAAATTTACTTTTTGTGGCAAATTTACTTTATTTGTGGCAAATTTACTTTGTAGCTAATTTACTTTTTTTGTGGCAAATTTACTTTTTTGTGGCAAATTTACTTTTTTGTAGCAAATTAATTTTTTTCTGTAGATAATTTACTTTTTTTTGTGGCAAATTTACTTTTTTGTGGCAAATTTACTTGGCTCTAGGTCAATTGGTCCACGGTCAATTGGTCCACGGTCAATTGATCCACGGTCAATTGGTCCACAGGTCAATTGGTCCACAGGTCAATTGGTCCACAGGTCAATTGCTCCACAAAATTATTTTCAAATTAATCTTTTTTGTCTTGTGAAGAACTTCTGTTATTTTAACAGTTTTTCGATAATTCAGCCTTAACCCTACTGGTTAATCCACGCACCAACCAAACCAGGTGGTCGTCCACCTGGAGCAAAATTTTTTTTCACGTTTTTCATGTTCCAAACCCGTTTCCTGGACTGATTCGGACATGCTGAAGATGGTTGATAGTGGTAAAATGCCATAAAACGTGAAAAAAATCGATCCAAGTGGACGACCACTTGGTTTAGTCGGTGCATAGATTATCCATGAAAACTGAGGTTGGGTCATAGAAAAACATTGTAAATTTTGAAATTTCTTTACCAGTCGACAATATTACTACCGGGTACCAGTACACTGCCTGAGTTTTCCAACCTGGGTACGACTACCTGAGCACAACAAAACCAAGTGGTCGTCCACTTGGATCAAACTTTTTTTACTTTTTGGGTTCCAAAACTTGTTTTCTGGACTGATTCGGACACGCTGAAGATGGCTTGATAATAGAAAAATAAGGTTTTCATGGTATTTTTTGAGTAATTGGATAAAATTGACTTTACCAAAACTCGATTTTACCAAAACTATAAAAATGCTCGAGAAAACGGCATTTTACTACTATCAAACCATCTTCAGCATGCTTGAGTTAGTCCAGAAAACACGTTTTGGACCCCAGAAACGTAAAATTTTTTGATCCAAGTGGTCGTCCACATGGATCAAAATTTTGGTTTTGTTGGTACATGGACACAGATCCAGCGTTGCACAGAAAATGTTTAAAATATTTTGTGCCAGGAAAAATTTTGTGGATGATTTCGGTATCGATGAATTCGGTGTCGATAAATTCGCTTAACGCCTATTTTCACAGTTTTTGTAAATCTTGTATAACGTTAATTCACTACTGTCAAAACATCTTTAGAATGCTCGAATTAATGCAGAAAACAGTTTTTGGAACCTAAAAAACATAAAAAATTGACCAACCACTCGGTTTTTGTTGGTACTTAATATCCAGAAGATCGAGCTACCAATGAAAAATAGTCTAATAAACAACCTGGGTACCACCTAGAAACAACCACCACCAAGCACCACTACCTAGGCACTTCTACTCCTGAATACCGGTACCTGGTCAATGCCTTGGTACTAGTAACGTACTACTACCTTAACACCAGTTCAGCTTTCAGAGTCATTCCAGCAATTTTAACGAAACTATAAATTACCCCACAAAATGGAATTTCACTATTATCAAACCCTCTTTAGAATGCTCGAATTAGTGTAAAAACAGGTATTAGAACCCGAAAAACATAAAAAATAATTTAACAACAAAGGGATGACCACTTGGTTTGGTTGGTGCGTGGATTAACCAGTAGGGTTAAGGCTGAATTATCGAAAAACTGTTAAAATAACAGAAGTTCTTCACAAGACAAAAAAGATTTTGTTGAAAATAATTTTGTGGAGCAATTGACCGTGGACCAATTGAACTGTGGACCAATTGAACTGTGGACCAATTGACCGTGGATCAATTGACCGTGGACCAATTGACCATGGACCAATTGACCGCACGCCATTTACTTTTTTTTAGCAAATTAATTTTTTCTGTAGCTAATTTACTTTTTTTTGTGGCAAATTTACTTTTTTGTGGCAAATTTACTTTTTTTTAGCAAATTAATTTTTTTCTGTAGCTAATTTATTTTTTTTGTGGCAAATTTACTTTTTTGTGGCAAATTTACTTATTTGTAGCAAATTAATTTTTTTCTGTAGCAAATTTACTCTTTTTGTAGCAAATCCGATTTTCGTCTGTAGCACATATACTTGAGTTAGTGTGCTTATTTATTCATCCTAAATTCTCAAAAATTGTATTCTGAGTGTATGAAAGACTTTGACTTCTTGAAAGACAGGCGGATTAATTGCTGGTAAAGCTGCTATGCTCTACGTCTAATCTAGCACACACACCTGGCACACTCTCGACTGCTTCATTACTCAACATCCTCTGATGGATCAGTTATAAAATTGCTCAAGCTTACCGAATTTACCATCAATACAATGCATGATGATAATTCTATCAACCTTAGCCACATTTTGCTCCACCACGTTGAGAAGAGCAACACTTTAGTCCGTAAATTTTGGATCTTAACGGGCTTTTTCTTGTGAAGAAAAGAGTTTTGGCCGAAAAAGCCGGGTACAAGTGGGATCTTCTGCCAACTGATTATGATCTCTCAGGAATTTGCAATTTTCGGGTGCTGGAACAAACCGAAATTCTCGGTTCGGTTTTCTCGAAAACCGATTTTCAGTCTAAAAAGACTGAAAACGGTATGCGGATCAAGCGTATCAATATATATATGTTTCTGAAATTTTTAGAAATAAATAAGCGCACTAACTCAAGTATATGTGCTATAGACGAAAATCGGATTTGCCACAAAAAAAAGTAAAATTGCCAGAAAATAAATTTGCCACAAAAAAAGTAAATTAGCTACAGAAAAAATTCGCCACAAAAAAAACATTTTTGCTACAAAAAAAGTAAAATTTGCCACAGAAAAAATGATTAACCTTTTTTCAATGAAAAAGTGAAATCTTGAAATTACTCTGAGGAAATCGCAATCTGTTGCCATTTAACAACAAGGACGAGGATGAGAAATTGAAATTTCCCTGCACTGGTTGTTACAGGCTTATATAACAACTGATTTTCTCGATTCGTATAATAGGGACAGTTCTGGATTGTTTCCCACTCTTTTTGTACACAGTGACTTCGAAAAAACTTCCAAGATGCATTTTGTTTTACAAATTTTTATTATATGTAAGCCAAATTAGACTAGGAATACACAACGGAGAGATACACAACGGAAAAAATGTTGGAAAGTCTATGATTTACTAAACAATTTAGATATATTTTTGGTTTACAATAGAAATTATTTCGCATATGCACATTCAGACTGCCGCGGAACACGGGTCAAGTGCCCCGAAAGGCCCAGGACACACAAATTTAAAAACAGATCTAAGGGTAAATCGACCCTGTTCTACACGATAGAACTGAAATATAAAATTCATAGACATTTAGAAATGGCTTCTAGCTGCCGCAGGACAAATTTATAGATTTAAATCGCGGTACGATGACTTGCGGGACATCCTGAAAACCGTTTTTGAGCTGTTATTATGGCAGACCTTCGATTAGACCATGGTCAATTTTCTTATGGATTTACTGAAAGTGGTAAAAAATGATGACGGAGAGCCGAGATAGAAACAAAAGAGTATTTGAAAAATTGTCCCGTGTCCCGCTGCAGTCTAAATGGTGCCATAATAAAAAAAATTAATTTTTTATAGAAAAAGGCAGATGATGGGGATTTTTTTATTGCACACACAATTTTTAGAAAAGTGAACAAGAAAGCAATTATTTATAATAATAAAAATACAGACGCCATTTTTACAGCACTCTTGATTTTGCGGGTCCCAGGAGTCCGTAAAATCGAGAATCGAATGCATGTGGGAGAAGGGTAAAAAAAGTTTTAAGGCAAAGCGTTTACAACTTTTGCAGCTCGGAAATTGGTCAAAAATTTGCTAATTTTTAAAAAATATTCTTACATCATGACAGCAAAAAATCTATATTTTTAATATTTTTTCGCGTAAAATTGTGTTTTGGTACTGTATTTCACTGATGGCTGCCGAGCATTTTCATGTTAAAGGGTCGCTCAGACTCTCGTTACATTTTAGCACAAACATGTCTAGGAGTACTAACCAAACAGGGGTGATGGCGTGCCCTTCTTTATAATAAATACGGTAGAAGTCAAAACCACGAACACAACACCACTATTTCATAAATCTCGATGTTTTTTCTTGTGGCGATGTATATTTTAAATATCATTTCTATCCCAGTTTTATCACAAAGTAAAAATTCGGCATAAAAAAACAAAATGAACATGTGAATTAAAAGCGAAAATGATGATGATGACCAGAAGATGACCCAAGAACAGCTACCGCCTCTTATCTAATATTGTTATTATTTGTGTTTTATAGTTGGCAATTAGAAAGTTTCAAAGCGATGCACAAAAGAGGGGGCATCTCTGAAACGGTTGGCTTCTGTGCAAGCTCGCCGTATTTGCTTGTTGACAGTGGCAGGTCCGCAACTGAACACTCCAATCTCATTCACCTGGAAATCAAAAAAATTGAATGTACCGTATTTATTCTAATAGAAGTCCTCTCCCCCTCCCCCCGCATGACATGGTCTTTTAACATTTTTCAAAACATTTTTAAGCTAGACCTAAAGGAAAAAAATTTAAATTCGACAATTTTCATGTGATTTCAAGGCATCGGAAAAAAATAATAATCAAGGTCATGGAAAATTTATGGGATGGTAGAGGCAGGTTTAATTAAGTATAGGTTGGCGTACTGTCACTGACGAAATGCGACTTATATCAAATAGAACATAACATTTAAAATTTAAAATGCAAACAAAAATAATTCGAAAATATTATTGACATAACCAGGGTGGTCCCGCTCGAATTCGAATTTCGCGAATCGCTGTGTATATCAAGTTTCATTGTCCTTTAATTATTGGCCAAACAAGCAAGCCGGTCTCATACAATCGTTTCAAGATAGTCGTTATATTGAAGTTTGACAGCAGTAATTAATTATTTTAAATCTTTTGGATAAAATATTTATGGAGCCTGACCTCTTGATGTCTGCTCTGCAGAAACTTGAGAAACAAGTCAAAGTTAGGACGACCAAAGTGGTTAATTGCTTTCAGCCCTCAAAAACAAGTATAATTACTTTAGTTCGCTTGTATGAATCTATAAAATACCTGTGAACATGGAAAGACCACGATTGTCGCCACGGAAATGTTTTTCACAAATGTACTACAAAAAAGTTTAATGAATACAATTACTTTTAGTAAAGCAACTCTACCAAAACAGTAGTCCTTAGATCAAATTTGTGGAAAAATTGGGTGACGAAAATGTGGATCTCCAATATCCCTTCAGTGTCCAGTGTTTCCACATCTTTTAGAACTTCCACAAACCATTCAACTAAAATAAAAAATATTGAAAATTTTCATTGGATCCAAGAAAATTTTCAAAATTTTCTTGTACAAGATTTTCAAAGTATCTTGAGAAAATTTTTCAAAAATATTATGCAAGTCTTTTATTTATTCCTCAAAATTATAATACCGTATTTCCTCATATTTCCCCTCCCCCCCTAACTTCAAGGGTCTAAAATTTCTGTTTTCAATTGCTGTTTGAGAAGTGTAAAAAGTGCCTGCCAGGCATTTTGAAAATCTAACAAGCATTTTTACACAGCTCAAAAAGTAAACGAAAACAGAAATTTCAGAGCACTTGAAGTTTGAAAAAATTGTATGCCTCTAATTGGTGAGAAATTAAAGCAAATTCGGTAATTGGTAAATTTAATGGGGCACACCAGCGCGTTACACTGCAAATTACGGAGGGACCAGCAGTTTTTCATAAATCGTCCTTACTTTCACTCGTTTCCACTCAAATCTGATATTTTTTTATTTTATACTACTTATAAAAACTAGGCAGAAAACTTTCGTCGGATTAGGTCGAACGCTTATAGAAAACAGTCAGAGAGAAAGAAATTAATGGTCCCCGCCTTATTTGCAGTGTAACGATCTGGTATGCCCCTTTAATAAAAAAAATTAACAAAAAATTTAAAAAAGCATTTTTGTGAGCGAAAATTATTTGCGCCTTGCACTTTTTGAAGAAAATTGAGCCTTTGCTTTTTTCTGTTCCTGTCTTTTTCCTTTTCAAAATACCCATATATTTCTATTATGTTTTAAAATCTTTTAAGAAACTCACAGTTTTTGTGGGTGGGACAAATCCAGAGAAAGTAGACCTAAAATTTATATGGTGCGGAAAAATGGGAATACCACGTTAGTTTTGAATATACGAATTATTTAAACCTGTTACTTTTTTATTTTCTTCCAAATATACAGGAAAATTTTTCTATTTGTAATCTTATGTAGTATTTGGCATGTGTACGTGGGTAACGCTTTTTTGACTCCGGAGGCCAGAATGGGTCGTAGAGATTGAAATAGTTTTTGTCGCTAACACCATTGTGTTCCATAGAATGACAGCTTTCGTTTAAAAAAAGAACGTTCGATAATACGCGTTTTAAGAGGGGCATCTGCCTATTTTTATGAATGAAGTCATGGTATTTGGGATGGAGGATCATGCTTTTTTTGACATTCGAGGTCACAGTATAGATTAGAGACGGTAAAATCATTTTGTCGCCAAATTTATCATATTCCCCAGAATGTCAGCTTTTGTTTTAAAAAAGAGTCTAAAAATACGAGTTTTAAGAGGGCATGTGCCCTCATGAAGTCATAAAATTGGGATCAGCAAAATTTTAGTTTAAATCTTTTTTGTCTCGAGAGGAATTTAAAAGTATACAGTCAAGTTTGTATTTTAAGTAGTATGTGAGCAAGCTTAGCACGATTTTGTTGACAGAAATAAAGTATTGTTTGTTGAAAAAAGTGTTGCGAAAGAGTGGGTGGATAGGCCAGGGGAACCAGTAGGCATGCCGCAGAAGTCGGTAGGTATGACAAAGGAGTGGGTAGGTGTGCCGGAGGAGTGAGTAGGTATGCCAGAGGAGTGGAAAGGTACGACAGGAGAGTGGCTAGCTATGCCAGGGGAGTGGGTAGCGGGCCCAAATTACCAGGACAGCGCCCGAACCAATTGGATATCTCTTCACCACCAAGATGAGTCACCACAATTACGTGGGTGCCCCGAAACCACGAGTAAAGTACCTGACTACCAGTATATAGCCCGGACCACGTGGATACACCCCAACCATCAGGATGGTACCCTAATCACCAAGATGGGGCTTAAACCACGTAGATACAGTCCAACAACCAGGATTCGGCTCAAACTGCCAAGATAGGGCGCGAATCACCAGAATAGAGCCCAAACCACCAGGAAAGAATTTTAACAACCAAGATAGAGCCTGAACTACATGGAAACCTCCCAAAATTTCATGAAAGTAGTCGAGGAGGAGGTGAACAGTAAGTTTGTAGGCAGAAAGGTGTGCCCAGGAAGAGAATAGCCAATAGGGGAAGCGGTATCAGGAAATGTTTATAGATGGAATATGTGATGGATCAACATATACCCCATTCAAATTTCAAAACACAACAGAGGCGCCTGTAGTCCCTAGTATACATATATTACGGGTGGTCCAAAAGGTCGGAATAAACTTTTGAGCTCGTTATTCAAGGAAAAAAAATTATTATAAAATAAATTGAAAACACAGGTTTTGCAGCTTTGTCCATCTTCTTTCCAATGGTATACTAAGTTTTAATAGAATATTTTGAAAAAGTCATTATTTGGCTTTAAACACATGTGAGGTGATTTTAAAATATTGACAGGCATTTTCATCACTTCAACTGGTCAAAAGCTTTATTCAGGATACCGCGCTTTAACAACCTCTCAGCGCTACCTCGTAGCGCAGTTCAAGAGCTACAAAACATTTTACAGAATGACTTTCAATACGTTCAAAATAAGAATACTTTGAATAATTACGGTAAATATCAGTTTTTTGCATGCAAATTGAGCATTCTCATTTCTAGGTCGATATTTCTCTGCTTAAAAGCGGCTCTTTTCTTAGCGGCATGCCGCATGCGGTTGCGAATGCACATCCACTGGTGACAGAAACGGCGCGTCATTTTTTTTAAAGTTCAATCGTCTGATTCGATATTTGTTTGTCTTTAGGATGTTTTTTGTGCAGTCTTTTGTGTGCATTTATGTTCTAATTAGTCAGTTATTTGAGTGGAGAATCATTTGGAGTATCGAGCTAATGACGCGTTTTACATAAATTTGAGAATAGTGTTCAAACGTCTTCCAAGTGAAGCTTTCAAGATTAAAGACTATTTTCTGACCCTTTTCAACGTAAAAAAATTGCGACAAAAGTTCGGACCAAAATATGACTTTTTGCCCAAAGGCACGAAGGCAAATAAATATTTTAGTCAAATTTTGGTTAATTTTTTTCAGAAATCTATTTTACATGTGCGAAAATGTCAGAAATTCACTTTTTATGGTTCTTAGCGTATAAAAATTATTTAAAAGACGTTTATACACTATTCTGTAATCAATATAAAATTATTGTGACATGTGTTATGCTATAGAATAACAATTTAAAAAACCCCAGAATTCGCCTCGGGGCTCCGCGGGGTCCGCCCTGATCGACATTAAAACCCCAACCCCGAACAGTACAACAGAGTAAAACCCCGCCCGAACGCAATTTTCTGTCACTAATCAAGACCATAAAAAAATCATGCCACCTAAGCCATAAGTCAGTCAACCAATTTTTTTTTTCAGAAACGCATTGAAATACATAAAGCTGTAAAAATATAAATAAATAAATGTATAAAGCTACTCGGAAAAATGATTTGATTCAAACTTTCATCTTTTTGTGCTGAATTTTTAAAAGATGTTGCAACAAACAATACGCCGTTAGAAACTAGAACAGCAGGGCTACGTGATGGTGTTATCATAAGTTCAGCCATGCATGTACTTATGGAAAGCCACCGGCAATACCAGTGCTAACGAATGATACTCACCACATATGAAAGCCTTGACAGTTCTTTTGTTTTCGCTGTCAGGCTTGCTGCCTTTACTAGCAGAATCAATAGATATTAATCGCCCATCATTTGAGTTTTCATCACTAGAGGAGCTGATCTATTGTTACGACGACCACCACCTCTACCTGCTCTACGTTTTGCTCTAACCTGAGCATTGTTTTCTAAAGAAACATTACTATCTTCACTTGATTTGTTAAGGTCAAAACTTAAAAAATTGTCGTATAGCTGAAAAGTGCTATATTTTTAGTTGAAGAGAAAAAAGTTGAATAGTGCCAGATATTTGAACAAAATTATTTAAAGTGAGAACACTATAAGGTAGTTTATAACAGCGTATCATTTGTTGCGACATTTATGAAAAATGTAGCGCGAAAACAATGAAGTACGAAGCAAGTCGAAAAGTGATTTAATTCATACTTTTAACTTTTTTGCTATATTTTCAAAAGATGTTGCAACAGATGACACGCTGTTAGAAACTAGAGTGGCAGGGCTACTTGACAGCATTATGTTTTTGAAAACAAACTTTTCAAATTTGGCTAAAGTACACTATTTGGAGTAGCCCAAAAATGCCTTTTTTCAAGGTGTAAGTATTTTTAGGCCGTTTAAACGATAGGAACGGCCAAAAAGAGTGTGGGAAGGACTTTTTCGAAAATTTTTTTTTGTGATTGCCTTGGTCCCCCTATGGTTTTCGGTCATTGTTCGACTTAAAAAGATGGAATTTGAACATAGTTTTGTTAACTGAGGCCTAACGCATAAAGAAACTCTGGTATAAATGCTTTTTCATGCATCCAGAGTACTTTGGAGTGATTTGTGTCTAAGGTTTGTGGGTGTGCTCAACTCCAAGCCCCTAAGCCCCCTGCGCGCGCCGAAGGATTCCGAGCAAGACTCTTGATCATGAAATGCGTGTTGAGGCTCTTTTCGCCAAGTTCCAGTGATCAAAACAAGGTGGAGCACCTTTAAATACGGTCATTTAACCTTACTCTGAAAAAAATCCTGCTTGTTATACAGTGCAATAGAAATTAATTTTGAAAAAAATCCTCCTATTAAAAAAAATTCTCCTGGGAATTTATCAAACCTGCAGAAAATATTTGAAATTTCGGCGCTACCGGAGTATTCCTCCCCCCCAAATGAAATTTTTTTTAAGTGTTTCCAAACACCCTATATCGACCTAAAATTGCCTCAGAAGCTCAAAAAGGCACTATTTTTGAGTTCTGGTTAATAAAAAATTTAGTTTTGGACATTTTGAAATTTCGACCATTTGCCTGTTTTTGCATGTTTTGGTCACTGGAGCTGGGCAAAAATAGTCTCTAAATGCATTTTTGTTCAAGAGTCTTCTCGGAATCATGTCTAAGGTAAGTGAGTGCGCGCATCTCTAACCATCCAAGCCCCCTGCGCCCTTGGTTGCTTGGAGTTGAAATGCGCACACCCACATACCTTAGACGCAAATCACTCGAAAGTGACTCTGGATGCATAAAAAATGTATGCATACCAGAGTTTATTTATGCGGTAGGCCCCAGTCAACAAAACTATGTTCAACATCTTCCTTTTTCACACTAAATTGGCCCTTTTTTGGTCCTTTTCCACTCTAATATGGCCCTAAATCCCTTCAAAAATGGTCAAAATAGGTATTTTTGGGTGGTCCCAAAACTCAATTTTTTATTGACTAGAACACAAAATAGTGCCTTTTTTGAGCTTCTGAGGCAATTTTAGGTCGATATAGGGTGTTTGGAAACACTTTAAAAAAAATTTCATTTGGGGGGGGGGGGTATACTCGGTAGCGCCAAATATTCTATCAAAACTTTATATACGATTGGAAAGAGAATGAACAAAGCTACAAAACCTGCATTTAAAATTTATTTTATAATATTTTTTCACTTTGAATAACTAGCACAAAAGTTTATTTTTACCTTTTGGACCACCCATTAATTTAGAGCAAATTTTAGAATTGGCTGCTAAACACTTTTAATTTGTTTATCAAAGTCTGTCTGTTAGGGCGGCCGCATTTCATGATTTTTCGTAAATCGTGTATAAACTTCTCCTAAGTAACTTTTATACCCTAAAAACGTTGTTTTCTGTTACTTTTTCAAATAAAAGTGAAGTCTTTAAAGAAATTTTTTTGACTAACATTTGACCAAAACCTTAATTTACCTTGTCCCCAAGGCCAAAAGCCAAATTTAAATTATTTCTTTTCCAAAAACTTGACTTTTCATGTGAAAAAGTAATAAAAAATGTTTTTTTTTGTTTTTAGCGTATAAAAATTACTTAAAGAGGGATGCCCGTGCGTTTCAAAAAGTCAAGGCGGAGACCAGCAAACTTTTTTGAATCTTTCTATTTTTCACTCGTTTTGCGTCAAACTTAATATTGATGACCTTATGCTACTTTCAAAAACTAGGCAGAAAACTGAAAAAATCTAGACGAGAACGAATGTGAAACTTTGTCGAGGAAGAAAAGAAATACTGGTCCCAGCATTTCTTTTTTAGGCGGGGCCTTTTTTCCGTGTCGGGCACGGGCATGCCCTTTTAACCCTACGTTCACAATGATCCGTTTTTCGTCTGCATGCGGTGCGGATGCGGATTGCGTTCACAATAAAATTTGCCGCTTCCGTTGCCGCTTCCGCACCGGTTTCCGCATCCGCACCGCATCCGTTTTTTGATATTTACAATGCATCCGCACATACTGTGTCTCAGTATATAGATGGTAAAACATTCTTACATTTTTAATTATAACTATTCTAAAGTCTTAGAAAGCAAGTGTCAGGCGAATAAAGTAAAACAAGAGTATCTCGAGTTATAGGCATCAATACCATACCACAAAATAATTCAGAATTTTTGAAAGCTATCTGAAAGCTTTTGAAAGATCGATTTCCGCACCACATCCGAATCCGCTAAGCCTATTGTGAACACGCTTCCGCAACATCTTCCGCATCCGGATGCGGTCTGCAATGCGGTCCGCATGCGGACCGCATTGCGGATGCATTGTGAACACCAAAAATGCGGATGCGGTGCGGGTGCGGATGCGGATCATTGTGAACGTAGGGTAAGCGACCTTAACTTAAAATACGGTTTGTACTAATGCGAGCGTTTTGTTCAGAATTTCACGCTGAACAAGATAGGAGAAAAATTTCTCTTAAAAAGTGCAATTAGCGGTTCATTTCAGGGGTCGATTGTATAATGTAGGACATTTTCGAGTTGTTTCAGTTATTTAATTGAAACTTCTACTTCGAGAACAATTTCACGCAGTTGAAACATTTATCTGATGCAGAATTTAACGAGTTTTCAAATAAATACGATGTCACTTGAGTAAGTGGCCGTATAACATGCAAAATATTAGCATTTTTCAAAAAAATTATGAAATACAAAATTTAGTTATTTTTGGAAGCATCGAAAAGTTGTTGATATCACCGTTTATTTATCACTATTTGATTGTAACAGAAAGCGCAGAAGCTGCACATCATTCTGTTACAAAAAAAAGACAGCAAGTTCTGGGAAAAAGTAGTCCAAAAATAAATAAATGTATTTTAAGTGTTAAAACATGATTCACGAAAAAGTTATGAAATGCGGCCCCAACAAGTTCCAAAATCGATTTCTTGTAAAAGTTAGAGGGATAATAAAATTTCTCCGAATACTAAAACTTTATTTCTGCTTTTTATGTGTCCTACCTTCTTGCATTTGATCCCACAGTGGTTGCCAGATGCTTTCTCCAACACTAAGTCCATTAGGGTGGATGCATAAGGAGTCACCTAGCAATAAAAAAATTAACAAAATTATATTACAATTAATTGGCGGACTTACTCCAATTCCACCACCGACCATGACTACCACTTCATAGTTGTGCCATTCCTACATTTTAATTTAAAAAACGAAACTAAAAATAAATTTTTGTTTGAGATACCTGATTACCATCACCAAATGGACCATTCAGGTTGACTACAGGGAAAGATAGACCATTGGATTGAGACTCAATTATCTAAAAAACAACAATTTATTGTAATTTTTTAAGTGATTAAAAACACCTCATTTCTTAGTTTCCATGTCCATGGGCCGATGGCCTAAATATTGTAAATAGCTATGGTACTTTTTGTGTCAGTAACAGGGTGAACAAAAACGTCTTTTTGCGGTGTGTGACGAGATTGGCAACTTCAGGTTTATCAACAATGAGTGTATTTTTGTTGTTTTATAGCGAAAAAAGTAAATTCATCGTTAAGTTCTGTAAAATTCAAAAAATGCATTGCTAAATTTTTTTTTCCAAAACAAAAAATTTTGGCTTACAACACGAGATTCCCAGGACGTCTCCGATCCAAGTACTAGTCGAGCCCAACGTTGCTTGACATTGCCAGATCGGACAGGATGGCGTACTTTCAACGTGGTATGGTCGTAAGCGATGATAAAAAAAGGGAAACTCTATTATATATGCTGTTCCCTTTTTTTGCTTAACTAACGGATGGGCTATGGTGCAAGCAGACGGACAGAGAAATTAAATTTATTTTTTACCTTCCCTTTTTAGAAAAACTCATCCAGTAGACAAACGACAGTACTTTTTTCTTTACTTGCATTTATTATATAAAAAATCCTTGTCTTCTATCATTTTAAAAAGAAATCAGACTTTTCTGTAATTTAGTGTGTGAGAGAGGGCGATAAAAATTATGAAAAGGTTTGCTCTTTTCTTAGTGACCAAACCTTATCATAGTAGCCACCTCATCATATTAGTAGGTAACTCAATCCATTGCCCCGGACGGCCCTTATGGAAATAATTGACTGTACTGTGATTGAACCCCAGAAACCAACCTTTATGTACAGTTCCAGTGTTGGAGCTTGAGGGGCTGAAGCCAAAGAGAAGGCCTAAATTATTATTATAGGTTAATTATCATTGAAAAAATCAACAACAACAACAAACTAACATGGTGTTCATTAAAGGTGCAACTGAAGGCTGGACAGCTAATCCTCACCCACTGCCCACTGAAACTTAATAATTAAAAAGACCACCGAACTTAGATTCAATATACCTGCGGAATTTAAAAGAATGGGGTCGTTTGAACTGGATGTATAAAATGTCTGAATAAATGTTATTTTGTAATAGCTGGTTACCTTTCTTAAAAAACTAACCAGAAGGTAGAATAGCAGCTGCCACTATTCTAAGCTGTTTGTAGTTCTTGCGCATTCCAATTATCCGGTCAAAAATGAACACAATTATAGGTCCCATCACAATGTACCAGAACTTAGGCGACTAAAACAACAAAATTAACCAAAGTGGACAAACAAAAAATTTAAGTGGGAAATGACCAGAAGATGATTTATAGGGCGTTCCGAAAAATTCGACAAGTTCTGAACGACTAATGCTTTTTTCTAGCAAATTTGAAATTCGGAAAATGCCAATCGATTTTTGCATAGTGTGAAAAACACGATTTTCGATTGGTCCCCTTATGGTTTATGCCTTGCCCATTCCGAAGACACCCACAGACCAGAACCCAAACCACATGCGAGACCAATCAAATCGTGTTTTTGACATTATTTACCAAAAACAGATTGTCGGTGAGAAAAATCGATTGGCGTTTGCAGAATTTCAAAGTTTTTCCCAAAAAAGTAATAGCCGTTTCGATTTCTTGAAAAACTCTGTACTCAAACCAACTTTTCAATAACATCGTCAGTATTGTATATTTTGTAACTCTTTCTAGTAAAAATTACGATAAACAAATTTTATGTATTTTGCTCGTGTTTTTCCAACTTTATAAACAAAAATGCGCCTACATCCAGCAGTTTAGGCAGTCCATGAAGTATTGTCAGTGCATATAGCAAGACATTCAGCAAATGAGTGATACGGAAGGCGTGATAAGCACGTTTCATCACAGCGGGAGCAGAGAACACTGGAATTTTGTTTTGCTTTAAAATTTAGTCTAGAAAATTTGCTGTTATTAATTACATAGATAATGCTCATGGTGACCACCAGCAGTATACCCGTCACACCCGTGATTGTGCCGAAAAACCAGTAGCTGATTGAGGGAAGGAAGTTTGAACTGAAGTTTTAGTTAATAGGCATGCCAGCCAGGTGTTTTAGAATAGTGAATCTCACCCAAAAACGGCTTCCTGAACAAACAAGCCAAACCTTCCTGACTTTGAGTGGCTACGTGGTAGAAGTTGATGCAATGGCCGATTGTGTGGATGGCTGCGAAGGCTCCGGTGGTTATGCCAACAATTTTGTGGAAAGTTATGGCTGCATCCAGCGGCTAGAATGATCGCTTAAGCAAAACCAATTTTAACAGTAAACGAAAAATTACCAAATACTCTCCCACAAAAGACTCTCGAACAATGGTCAGGACATTTCGACACACAGTCAGCAAGATCAGACCCATGTCAAAAGACAGAGCAGCTAGAATTTTTTTTTGTTTTACAGTGAACTCTGGCTATAACGTCCGTCCTCAGGTTCATTCCCGCCTAGGGCCAGACATCTTTTAACTCTATTTTTAAGTTTTTTTTGCTAAACCTGATTTGACAGTCCAGTCCGAAATATCGCAAGGATTACGATTTCGCCGGTCGTTTTTGTAACTCTCCACATAAAGTAATCTTTTTTAATAAGTTTTTTAGATAGGGTGGCGCTTTTAAGACAGCCTCGGGTGTTTGCTCAAAACTGTTGCCAGTTACATAAACGACCAGGAAAATGGTAATATTGTCGATATTTTGGACTGGACTGTAGAATCAGGCCTAACAAAAAGAGAGTTAAAAAAGTGTCGAACCCTAGACGTGCACCAACTTTTGAGTGCAACCTTATATTCAGAATTAGAGATGAAGAAACGGGACCAGGACGGATTTCAGAACAGGACTTCATGGTCTGTCCAAGACCAGGATCAGGACCAGGATTAGAAATTCTAAAAACCAGGATCCTAGTCGGGATCCTGGTCCAAAAACCAGGATTTTCGTTAAATTCTAGAAATCCGGTTTAAACAGCCAGCAAAATTTTTATTGACACTTTTCTAAATTCATTACGGTTGCAGTATAGAATCCCCCCACGGGGAGTGGTCAGATCGAGAAGATAACCTCATATTCGTGTTTCTCGACCCGATTTCATGTGAAAGCCGGCTGTTTTTTTGATTCTGAGAAAAAAATGTTTCGAACCACAGGGGGGGGGTATCATGGTTTTTTAGTCAAAATTTGAAAAATTTAAATTGGCGCCTTTTAAATTTTGAAGGGATTAAGGGCTGTATTGGGAGGGGAAGGGAATAAAAGGGGCATCTTTTATGACAGAACATTAGAAATTTAAATATCTGTATTCTTCGACTGCCTCAGCATGTTTTTCAACTAGGCCGTGGCAAAAAGATACTCAATATGCACTTTATGGTCAAGAGTACTTCTCGGAATCATGTCTAAGGTATGTGGGTGTGCGCATCTCAACTCCAAGCCCCTGCGCCCCCTTCAGGGGCGCAGGGGGCTTGGGGGCTTGGAGTTAAGATGCGCACACCCACATACCTTAGACACAAATCACTCGGAAGTGACTCTGGATGCATGAAAAAGCATGCATACCAAAGTTTATTTATGCGGTAGGCCCAATATTCAAAACTATGTTCAACATCTTCTTGTTAGTGGGCCCTGAGTCATTAGTGGCCCCCTTTTATTCCCTTCCCCTCCCTATACAGCCCTTAATTCCTTTAAAATTGAAAAGGCGCCAATTCAAAATTTTCAAATTTTGACTAAAACCCATGATACCCCCGTGGATCGAAAAAAATTGTTTTTCTCAGAATCAAAAAAACAGCCGGCTTTCACATGAAATCGGGGTCGAGAAACACGAATATGAGGTTATCTCCTCGATCTGATCACTTTTTTCAAGTTTCAAGATGACGTTTCGAAAAAATACCATTTATATTTACCAAATTCGACGACCAGGATTGGCAAAATACCAGGACCAGGATTTTGTTTTATTAATAAATTTCCAACAGGACGGACCAGGACCAGGACAGGATCCTGTCCTGTCTTCGTCTCTATTCAGAATCAACGGTAGAACTAATATTTTGGGTTTATTAAAGGGCCATTGCCGTCTCCGATGACGTTTTCCCCGCCAATTCAAATTTTTTTCGTAATTATTGAACTTCTGTACTGATTCTTTAACTTAGTTTTTACTTAACTTAGTTTTAACTTAGTTTTTACACAACTACACCTAAAATTAAATTCTAGGCCTTGTTTTGTTAGAAACCAAGCTGAAAAAGGGCAATACTTTTTTTTGTCATAGGTTCGTTTTTTTATGTCACAGATATCCTCATTTCTGTCACAGATTTGAGCTTTTCTTTACTATCGGCTCTTTCTATAGAATTTTCTAACCTTTTTTCAAAGTTTTAATACCATTAGATAGCCCTGCGATTCTAGTTTCTGGCGAGTTATTATATGCTGCATCATCTCTGCAAAATTTAGCACAAAAAGGTAAAATTATGAGCCAAATTATTTTTCTGACTTCCTTCATAGTTACACCTATTTGTGTTATTTTTCAAGGAAGATCAAAATGATACCTAGTCATAAACTAGAATCGCAAGGCTACCTGATAGTGTGATAACTTTCAAAAAAGATCAAAAAATCGAAAGAAACAGGGAAAACTAAAATCTGTGACAGAAATGAGGAAATCTGTGACAGAAAAAAGTGAATCTGTGACAAAAAAAGTTTTACCCGCTGAAAAATACGCACAGAAGTTCAATGATAAGGCGAATTTTTTTGAATTGGCGGGGGACAATTCAGAATGCGTGCCATTGCCCTTCAATTAAACAAACCTGCAGCTCCTCTAGTGATGGCAATACCTACACCCATCACACGTCTCAGATCTCGATGCTCATTCTCGTAGCGGTAATCTGTAGCCAAATAAACATGATTTCTATAGGATGTGGCATGAGGAAGATAATATCAACTTACGCCAAAACCTCTCGAAGAAAACGAGAGCATTGAAAGCAAAGAAGAGGAACAAAACCACAATGTGTTGTCGATAAGTCTCCAGGTAAGATAGCAGAAGCGAGATGGAGTTTGTCGGGAAGTAAACTGAAGAGTCGGATGTGACAGCAAAGCTGTTCAGACTTTGGGTCCTGAATAATGTTAACATTGGTGTGAAATAGCTGAAGCGAAGGTGGCACTTACTCCTCCAAATTGACTTTCAGATTAGCTCCTCTGAGATGCACTCCAACTGGTCTACGGATGTCATCCATTTGACTTTAATTTGAAATTAGGCATGATTAGTTTTTTAAAATTATCAATTAAAACCTGAAAATTGCTTCAAAATCTTTGTAGGTCAAAACACTTCTTTCGGGGTCGATTCCAGCTGTAAATAATTTAATTTATTATTCTTTTTGCTATGGCCTAATAGAGGGGTGAGAAAAGATGTGGACTATTTCAACTAGTTTTTGTAGCGCCCATATTATTTCTTTTTGTTTTCTACTCAATTATTTTGATCAGCTATTTTAATAATCAGCTATTTTAACTATTTTAATAAATTGTTCGATCTGATGTTTGGCAAGGACCTATATCAACACTGATCTCTGGATAGCATAGGTTTCACTAAATTAGCTAATTCAGGTGCAGTCAACTTTCTATGAACCGGCACTCTGATAAACCGGCGCTCCCAGTAAAACACAACTGCGAGAAAGCTTAAGAATTTCGATTTGCTACTCGATTTGGCTGAGGGAGCTATAGCTCTCCACCAGTTAGATTTTTTGAAAAACACTGTTAATTAAAAACACTATGAACTCGAAGAGGGTGTAGGTAAAAGGGGTGTAGGTAATGATCTCTGGGTGGGGGGGGGGGCGGCTTTAGCCCTCTCCCTGTCGGATTTTTCTGGCTACGCCTCTGACCTCTACCTTCCGCTCCGGAGTTTTGCGCAGCCCTGGTCAGTAATAGGGTCGCTCAGCAGCATAAGATGTCGTAAATGGCAAGAAGAAGGGTCTACCTCTATGCAAAACAGACTCAATCACATCATTCTGAATGTTCTGATCTATACGCACTCCAGCTGCCACATTCAGAGACTTGACAAACTCGCAGAATTCTAGTTTTTGCACTTGTCCTTCGTGATTTCTAAAATTTATGACTAGACTCTCCAACAAACACAAATTTTTAACCTGTCACACATATCGAAGACCAGCTGAAGTTTCTCTTTCAGAGTACCTACAAACAATCAGCTAGTTCCGGTGAACACCCCGCACTCAAGTTCGTGTACGTACACATTACCGCATTTGCTCAACCCCCCCCCCCCCCCGGTTTGACTTGGCCACAATCTTATTGAAAAATATTTTTTTTTGTTTTTATATGTTGATTAAAACAATTCAAATAACCAATTTGTGTTTTTTATTAGAAAAAAAATTCTGAAAAAAATGTTTTTTTAATCAGCTTGGGTGATTAGGCCAAATGGGGGGGGGGGGGGTGCGCTGTATTTGAGTGCTGGGTGCATACCGAATTTTGCAAATCAATTATATAAACAGCCGACCCACCTTGTGTAATCTTTTGAGCACAGTCAGGAACTCCTGGAAGCAGACAGAGTCAATGTTCTGACCTCCGTTCAACGACATGCAGGAGAACATGCGCTGCACAAACAGATCTTTGGGCTGCATTCCCAAGGCATCAGCGAATTCGGACTTTGTCAATGTCATGTGCATCACTTGCTCAGATACATAGCTGTTGAACTCTGAGTTGGCATCACTCAGTTTTGGTTGATTAAGCCTAAGAAGGGGCAAGTTAGTCAATTTGAAATGACGAATAAGAGCTAGAAAGAGTTACCCTGGAGTATGCTCTCGAAAAAAGTGGTCTCTGAAAACAATATTTTAGGGACTGGACAGTTGGACACGGTTCTTAAAATTCAAAGTCCTATGTAATTTTACTATTTTGGCTGAAAAGTTTTCCGAAAATTGCCAGAAAATTTTCCACATTCCTTTCTGTCTGGACAACCCTACAAATACATACCGTATTATCTCTAATAAGGCCTCACCTCCAACAACTTGTTGAAAAATAAGGCCCCAAGGGGCCTTATTAGAGATAATACAGTATCTCAAGATTTTTAAATCTTCATAGAGTTTCGGCTTAATTTTGCACTTTTCCGAAGTTTGGTGAATTTAAATAACAAATAAATTAGGAATTTTTTGAGTTGAAGTACATATAATGGGTACTCCTACTTTGAAAAGGCCATGATTTAAAAAAAAGACGTTTGACTAGCTCCACATCCAATATATTCTGTAATGGCTCATTTATAAACGTTGTCATTGTCGTCGTCGTTGGAAAAAATGTTTTATAAAGACGCTTTCACGCAACAACAACGGCAACCTATTTATAAAAAATCTAACGACAAGGCCAACGACAATGAAATTTTTTTCTCCGAATCAGACAAATTTTGTATTTTAAGTCAGAATTTTGAGGATTAACTATATTATCCACACGTTCTCCTCGAAATCTCGACTGAAAATGAAAAATTTGTCCAATTTGGAATGAAAAAATTCGTTGTCTTTGGCGTCGTCGTTGTCGCTGGCGTTGGATTTTTCATAAATACCGTATTCTTCTAATAGCTCCACATGCTCTATTAGCTCCACATGCTCTAATAGCTCCACACCCTGGAAGGCATCCAAAAATAACTCCACATGCTCTAATAACTCCACACCCTAAATGCTATTTTATCCAGTATGAACTGATTATTAAATTTCTGTTCAAAATTTCAGTTTATATTCGAAGTGAAGACGACCAAGTACACTGCTTTAAGCGCATGGACCAATTCCGGACGGGCTGTTTGAGCTGATGGTGGCTCGCTCTTTAATTCGACAAGTGGCCGTGGCCGAAGAGGTGGATCTGGAAAAAGACGAAGAAAACGAATATACCGGCTATACAAGCGATGAGTCTCTAGACTTGGATTGGAGCGACGAATTGAATGCACCAAACCCTAAATATCATGCCTTCTGATTGGTATTGTTATCCAAATCCTTGAAATTTTTTATTATTGTCCAACATCGTTGAATGAAGTTTTGATCAAAAAATAAACGGGCAGTCTCCAATAGTCGGGCAGTCTCTAATAAACGGGCATCCTCGGAGGTGATTGAAAATAAACGGGCATGCTTGCTTATTAGAAGAAATACGGTATGAGTGACGAATCTATATAACTTATTTCCTCTAATAGCTCCACATGTGGAGCTATTAGAGGAAATACGGTACTTTGAAAATGATGAGTTGAATTTTATTAACCCGAAGTATCACATTGTCTAACTCTTTCTTGATTTACCTTTGATGTTATGAAAAATTCAATAAATTTTGTTGGCGCACTTTGCCAGCGCTTCGATTTTGATATAAGCCCACATGCTCTATTAGCTCCACATGCTCTAATAGCTCCACACCCTGGAAGGCATCCAAAAAATAACTCCACATGTGGAGCTATTAGAGGAAATACGGTAGGTCGTCGTTGGCGAAAAAACGGTTTTATAAAACAAAATATTCCAACAACAACGACGACGACAACGCTTATAAATGAGTCATAAAGAAAAGCTTTGCCTACAATTTTTCCTGTCGTTTGTCTTTGGTCTCAGCAGCCTCTAGTAGCACATCGTTTTCAGCCTCTACTTCCTTGATAAGTTTGCCGTGTTTGATTAGGCAGTTTCCTAGAGCACACCGAAATTGAAGCCATTGACTCTCGTTCTGGAGTCGAAGCACCTAAAAATAGTTAAGCGTGAGTAAGGATAACACTGAGTCTGCCAAATACACTACCATATCGTAGTTTTTCGGCACAGAAACCACTACAAATGGGCCGTTGACTGAACGACTAGCCTTGCGGGTAACTGAAAATTATGAAAAATTTGGAAAAACTAACTAAATAGCAATGAAAACCTGTCAATCGGACCACATGAGCTTCAGAGAAGTCCAATCTGCGGAGGGTCCCCTACCACGCCTTTTCAGGATTTTGAGCACTGCCAAGTGGGTATCTAGCTCCACTGTAAATGAGCGTGAAGTAAATTGAAATGAAAGATGGGTAGCCAACCTATGACAGATCGGCAAAAAGCTTCATTCAACCACTCGATTGCTGAATTTTTGACTATATATACAGGGATGTCCCAACAATTTTGATGAATTCATTTTTTCTGTGACTTTTTTCAGAACGTAAGCCCATAAGCCAAAATATATACAAAAATTTCCGGTATACGATTTTAAAAACTACAAAAATGCGATTTTCGTTTGGCACACTTCCCTATCGCTTGGGCTCTACTCACCCTTATGCCCCTACACAATAATCTGTTTTTTGTCAGCATTCGCACTCTGAAGCACAGTACAGAAAAAGCGATGAAGTTTATTTCGTAGATGCATTTAATATAGTCCGCAATGCGGTCCAAATTTTCGGAAACCATGCTTTTTTCAAAAAGTCTTATAAGTCTTAGCCAAAAAAAAAAGGGCAATGAAGGCATGCGGGACCGAACCTGCGCACCATTTAGGAACATTCAACGCAAACGCGTAGGCACTGCTCTATCGAGGCGACTTTTTCAAACTTTTCCGTATATGCATTTAAGTAGTCCGCATTGCGGACTACTTAAATGAATATACGGAAAAAATTTCATTGCTTTTTCTATACTGTGCTTTTAAGTGCGGATGCGGACGAAAAACGGGTCATTGTGCACGTAGGGTTAGCTAGTGGATTTCGTATAATTGCCGCCTAATTTCAAGTGATTTGAAAATTTCATTTTTTTCGAACTGTTTGAGATATGTAAAAGGGCCTGTAAATTTTTAAAAAACTAATAGGTACTTTTTAGAAGGTTCAAAAAACTCAGAAAAACATAAGTTCCAAAGTCTGAAATTCAGTCCACTTGGACTTCGGAATATTTATGTATGCTCCGGGGCGGCATGATGGAGCGAAGAAATATAGTGAGCAAGCTTAAAACACAGGTCGAAAATCCAACTTTTTTCTACTTTTGATATTATATAACGAAAAAATAGAAAGTAAACGAAATCCTTGTCACACCCTGTACTCGGCCCAACCTCAATTAACTATTTACAGTGGACCAGTCACTGAAAAGACCTACCCGGCAAGCTGAACTTCATGTCCTTGGCAATGATCTGCCGCGTATAATCCATCTCATCCTTCAAGTTGACTTTTTGTGACGCACATGGTTTTTTGAGTGAGCGGACTCCTAGATGCACAAAAAGTATTCAGAAAGTCAAAGTTTTATAATAAAACCTGGTTCAAAAATCATGCCCATTTTCTTGCGTTTCTGAATCAGCAGGTAGCCAATGCCGATGCAAACTAAAACTCGTTTAACTGGAATACATTCAGGTGACATTAGCGTTTGACTAACTTAGAGGAATCGTAGCTAGGGCAATAACTGTGAAGATGTAGGTGACCTCGTTGCCAGTGAAGTGGTCGAACCTCATAAAGGGCACGCATGGCTCCAAGTTGGTGGTGTTGACCTGGAAAGGTTGGGGACAAGGATCGCCCTTCAGCCTAAATTTTGTTGAACGGCTAGGGAATTATATTTTTAGAGCTTTTAGACATACCAGAAGAAAACATCTTTCTGGAGTTCATCATTTTCAATCGCTAAATTGGCAGAATTAAAAAATGGTGGTTTTTCGGTTTTTTAGACAAGATATTTTTGCTCATTTAGGTGAAGGATCCTACAATGATGATCCAAATTTAATCGACTGCTTTTTTTTCAAATTTATGATTTATTCAATTTTTTCGCTGTTTGTCCTATCTTGTTTTTGTCCTATACAGTCAACCTCCCGATTCAACGGCCACCACCTCAAGTTCGTTCCCGCCTAGGGTCCGACACTTTTTACTCATGATTTTTTAATTGGTTTGCGAGTTGTCTATGGCTAGTCTAGTCCAAAATATCGCAAAGATTTCAATTTTGCCGATCGTTTTTCAAATAAAAAAAAATTTTGCAAAAAGATTCGCGGGTACTCGATTTTCTGATTTTAAAATAGGGTGCCGTTAAATCGAGTACCCGCTGATCTTTTTGGCAAAATTTTTTTTTATTTGAAAAAAAATCGGCAAAATCGAAATCATAGATTAGACTAGCCATAAACAACTCGCAAAACGATCAAAAATCACGAGTAAAAAAAGGTATCGACGTTATGTACCTTTTGTCCCATTCTGGAGCTACCTTTTTTATAACTACTTAGGCTTAGGGGCCGTCCAGCGTATGTTAGGACGGACTAATAAAGCCCTTACGCACTTTTTCCGGGTTAATCTGGGACTAATATCTGAATGCTTTTTTATGAAGTTTTATAAAAAAGAGAATTGGGGCGAAATGGGACAAAAGGTACATAACGTCAACCTAGGCGGTAACGAACTTGAGGTGGGGGGCCGTTAAATCGTGGGTTGACTGTATCCCAATTTTGATTTTTTATTGTTGCTAAAATCTCAAATTTTCCGACTTTTCTTTTTCTGGTTTTTTTCTTTTCAAGCAAACTTTCATACATAAAACAGACGTTTCGAAAGGCATAATTCTGCGCAAGTTACTCAAGTTACATAATTTCTGCGCAAGTTACTTTTTTCAAGCCCAAAAAAATACAATGAAACCATTGCAGAAAATCGGTGTTCATTCGGGTACTGGATTTATTATATACCCAAAGCTTACATGTGGTCTGCTTGATGATTTCACGCAGATTGATATTTCTGATTTTTTTTTGCTCCTCATCGGTTAAAAAGCTAAATAAATAAGATCTTTATATTTCTTATTCGCATGGTTTCAAACAGTACTCACCCATTTTGTTTGTTCTCAAACCAGAAACGATCCTAAAACCTATTTTTCACTACAAAAATCGAGAGATCAAGCCTACAGAATCTCGCAATCTCAGGAACTGGTCAAAAATGATTCGGGTAAATAGTTCTCCAGGGCCGGATCCATTTGTCTCCAACATGCCACCCACATAGGCTGCAAAAAAATTCGAGGTCTAAACAGAATTAATAAATTGGCTATACCATCTAGTCGATCAATCGAACCATACAGTTCTGCTAGTTGATTAAACATCTAAAATAATTTTTTTTTGACTATACCTTTTTTTTTGACTATATGGTAACTCTTTTTTCAATCCAATTTAAAAAATCCCTACCGATGTGTTCCTCTGGTAGAATTCGAAAATATTTTTTAATATTATTTTTAACAAAATCGAGGAATTTGCAAAATTTAAAACCAACCAGGATTGATGGTTTGCCTTAACTTATAAAACATAATTAATTTACTCTCAGAGGTCAAGTGAAAGTAAAATATGTCCACCGGACGTAGGTTTGCAGAAAATCATAATAATTTAAAAAATGGATCAAAAGATTTTTACTGCGGAATGTTTTATGTAGCAAGGACAGGCTTGTGGACCGGGGGCTGGCCCGGATGTTTTTTCTAGTCTAGGCATACCCTTGTCCTCTTCGGTTCTGACAATCGGTCCCGATGAGTTCGCTACACATATTTTTGTATTTATCCAGTAATTCGGTAGATTTTCGAAAATAATCAGCAAAAAATTTTTTAGTAGAACATACAAGTATTTAAAATATATTTCAGGCAGGCCGAGCGAGTCTACCCATTTTTCATTTTTTGGCCAGGAAGAGATCCGGTCTGTGCACTTCGTGAAAATTCGGATGTAAATTTAGTTTTTTTTTGTTTTTTTTGCCAAACCCTGTCCGTGAAAAGAAAACACACACCAAATTTTACCAAGTTTTTGAAGGCAAATTGAAGCTTTTGCGGAGTTGGTTGTAGGAAGAATTCCATTGTCCCTGCCACGCATTATTGAGATGGACACAACATCCAGGCGGGTGAAATGCATGGGCCCAAATATAAAGTCTAAAAAATTAATGAATAACGAAAAACACAAATAATATCGAGATAGTGAAACTCTCAAATCTTCAACCACAACATTGTCCTCAGCTTCAGCTATTTGGGAAGCTAAAGTCAAACTTTTAAATTGGCGTATTTACCAAAAACTTTTCTATACCCATTCCAAGTACTATTTCGTCCACGGAATACTCCTGAGAAAATAAATCGGGTAGACAAATTTTTAGTTGAACAGTATTTACTTGAACAATATCCTGGGCATTCCACCAGTTCTGACACAATCGAAGAGCAGGAAACCTCCAACCTCTTCTCTGAACTCACATTTACTATTCCTTTTGCGAAGAAGCAGGCCAGGTGGCACCAACGAGTGAGGGAACCGAAAAGCTGTGGTTGCAAACGAGTGCGAAATCCCAGGTGGAACATGTGGTTTGTAGCCTGCAATATAGTCAAAATATAGAATACCGTATTTCTTCTAATAACTCCGGTGGACTTATTTTTCGATTGATCTCTGGCCCAGGAGTTATAAGAAGAAACACAGTAAATTTATAGTGATTGGTAATTACAAATTCACTTATGCTATTATTTGCAAAAGGCTGTAATTGAACAGCATAACATTTCCAGCAGTTTTTTTTTCAAATACCGTATTCTCTCTAATAGACGGGTCGACCCGTCTATTTTTCAAACCCCCTCGTGGGGACCCGTCTATTAGAGAGGACCCTTCTAATAGAGAGGACCCGTCTATTTTTTGACCTCAAGCTCTAAAGGAACCCCAAAAAAATTTACCGCATTTTTACAGTAGAATCTTAAATTCGCAGAAAACCACATCGGATACATTATCTTTTTTACATTTTTATTGCAAAATAACTCAAATCATTACACATTAACACTCGATAAAAACATCACTATCATTCATATCTTTTTTCTTCTTCCTCGCTTAGATCAAGTTCTTGAAAGAACACAGCCATTTCTTTTTCTTCTCGAGCCAAACAAAGCTTTGCACGACCACTTGGATTTGGGCCGTCTTGATGATGCCGTCCTCACTTCCATCTAGCGCATTAGTGACTCTGCAGACCTATTACTTGCTTTGCTCCTTTCCTGGAAGAGATACTTATAGTGCACCAGTTTTCCAAAAATATTACTTTTGATTGTGAAGTTCCTTTCTTGCTTCACCACTCTTGAATCCTTGACTGCGTGACATCAAATTTCTTGGCAGCCGAACGCTTGGAATACTTTTGAATAAGCGACTGCTTCCAGTTTCTTGCCAATTGAGTGAGCATTGCGTTTCCGAGACACACGAAATTCCTCAATTATATTTTGGCCATCCACGCCATCTGTTCTTGTGCACTCTTCTTCACTCATTTATTAAATTGCCTAAATGTAAAAAAATAAAAGTGTGAGAAAAAATTTCCAAACAATTTAAAATGGCGATAATTGACGACAAACTATTAGTACTAAAAAGCGTCGGTTTAAATTATTGGGTCATTTATTTAAAATTAACCTTCTGAGAAAAATGCCTTAGGAGACCCGTCTATTAGAGAAGACCCGTCTAATAGAGAGGACCCGTCTATTAGAGAGAATACGGTATGTCAAAATCAATCAAAAATAATTTTTAAAATACAATACCTATTTTGTTCGTCTAGTCATAAAATAGCCGAAGATATTGTTGGTATAAAATAGCTTATGCGCATATGAAAACTTTTTCATCAGCGAAAAACTGATCAAAAAGTCAACAACATAGCCAAATCTGAAAAAACTGGCTTACAACACCCGAGATTCCCAGGACGTCTCCGATCCAAGTACTAGTCGAGCCCAACGTTGCTTGACATTGCCAGATCGGACGGGATGGCGTACTTTCAACGTGGTATGGTCGTAAGCGGTGATAAGGAAGGGAACTCTACTATATTTGCTGTTCCCTTCTTTTGTTGAACGAACGGATGGGCTATAGTTCAGGCAGAAGGTTAGAGAAACAAGTGCTATTTTTCTTCCATCCTTCGCAGAAGAAAGTCGTTAAAATTTGTTACTACAGTCGAACCTGGATAACCGGACACTCCAAAGTTCGTTCCCAGCTGAGTCCGACACTTTTTTAGACCTTTTTTGAATGTTTTTGTCAATTCTGTTTTGACAGTTTGGTCGCAAATATCGCAAGGATGCCGATTTTGCCGATCGTTTTTCAAAATCCAAAAACTTTTCACTCTAAAAAAGCAAAACCTCGATAACCGGACACCTATTTCTGAAAAAGGGTGTCCGGTAATCGAAATTTTACTTTTTTAGAGTGAAAAGTTTTTGGATTTTGAAAAACGATCGGCAATTCGGTATCCTTGCGAAATTTGCACCCAGACTGTCAAAACAGAATTGACAAAAACATTCAAAAAAGGTCTAAAAACAGTGTCAAACTCAGCTGGGTAACGAACTTTTGGGGTGTCCGGTTATCCAGTTTCGACTGTATAATAAATATATACAATATTAGACGTAGAATAAAACAGAATTTGAGATTACTGTTTCTCTTCAATACAGGGTGTCCTAAAATTACGCGTGTTATTTCGAAAAAAATTGGATGGGCTATAGTGCAGGCAGACGGTTAGAGAAACAAACATTACCTTCCTTTCACTTGGATTGATTATTTGCTTTTGCATCTCTGTTTTGAAAGAAAAACGAAAAAAGTTGGTCACTTAAAGGCTGGGATCTAAAATGTCCTTTATTCAAAGATTTGTCTTTTTGGAACCTAAGATTTTTCATAAATTTTCAGATTTTACTTTAAAAATTTTGATTTTGTCACATAAAATTTTGTGTCTCAAAATTCAATAAGCACTAGCTAAAATGGTACTTTTTGACAAAAGATTACTTTATTTTATTTCTCTCTTATTTTATATAAACTGTCTTTTATTTTTAAATTTTGAGCTGAGAACCCATCAGGATTACAAGGGAACGCAGTGGGGTCGAGCTTTTGCGGTGTAAGTCACGGGTTTCAAAATATCATAAAAACGAACCTTCATAGGATGGAATTTGACTAGGATTTATAGCTAGCAGTGCCGGGAGAAACTCGTACAGAATAATGTTCTAAAAAGTTGAGAAATTTTCATAAAATTCTACATTGGTACTTATAACGGCCACCTGCAGTGTGGAAATGACTATTCTTCTGGCGCCTTGAAATAGATCCTCGTCAGTCCAGCTGGGGTACTCTTTTTGCAACTTTTTGGCATTGATGTTGTGCCAGCGATAGAGAATCAAGCCAAAACTGAGCAACCCAGGGTTTTCATTGATTCGCGGATCGCCCAGTACTTTAATTGAAAAATAAATAATTGAATTTGTTGAGCTCAAAGACTCAGACTTACTGAACAGTCTCTCAGGATTCATGAGTCTGTGAATTTGTGGAGGTGGAGGGTTGATCAGTGGAATGTGGGGGTTGTTGAAGGGGGGATAGCCAGGCATGGGACCTGAAAGTTTTTTTGTAGATCTGTTTGATTTATTTGGCAGGAAACAGAAACGGGAAACCGATTCTTTGGTCGCTGTGGAATAACCACAATTTTAGGCTAATTAAACCTGACCCCTCCCCCCATTCAAATCAGCTTGGGGGACAAAGGTAATTTTTTGGAATTATTTTTTGCCATTCCTTTCTCTGTAAAAAACATAATAAACAAAATGTTGAATGAGACAGATGAAAAAAATAGTGTACCAAAAAATTTTCAAAAAAAATGTTATGATATTATTATTTGACTGGGGTGAAATATCGATTGGTGACACTTTATGACGGAACTTTTTGGAATTTTTATTGAAAAACATCAATTTTATATGGAAAAATTTGTTGAAGGTCACCCCTAAGTCACCTAATCTACAAAATCTCATCTTGAATCCGAATCCGTTGAGATCAGAACAAAATAATTGGCATGAGCTGAGATATCCATATCAGTAGTCCAGGGGTGCGACTTTTCTGACTTGTTTACTCAAAGTAGCTATATTTCACCTTATAAAAACTTTTTCGATCTGATCTCAACGGATTCAGATTTAAGATACTTTCAAGAAACTTTTCCATATAAAATTGATGTTTTTTTATTAAAATTTTAAAAAGTTCCGTCATAAAGTGTCACGAATCGATAGTCATCCTTCGACTGGGCGGAGGGGGGGATCTCAGGTTCAAGTGCTCCCAATTTGGTTAGGGGTTTTTAAAGAAAAGCAATACAGTCGACGCTCTATATAAGATATTCCTACGGGACCGGTCTGAAAGGTATCTTATAAAGAGCTTTATTTGCAACTGATAAGGAAAACATTAGTGGCAAAACCAAACGATCTAATTTCGAAGCGTATCTTATAGAGAGCATATCTTATGTACAGGGTACCTTATAAAGAGCGTCGACTGTACCATTTTTTCCTATTTTTTGTATCTCAAGTCCCTCCTGGAAAACATATCAAAAGTTACCTTCCAGCAAAGTGCCGTTCTCAAAGGAACGCAAAGCAGCCACCCAAGGCTCTTGCGTGCTGTACAGGAACGAGGCATCAATCCAACTGGTCCGGTCATTCACCTGAAAAATTTGTATTTTCACGGCTTGTTCCTTTTTTCTTGCTGCCGAAAAATGGACTTACCTGTTCTCTGGGTGAGTTCAAGCCATGTCCAGTAGTTTTGTCGTATTTTGCCTGCAAAAAATTCTAATTGCATATGTTAGCTAGATTTTAACTTCAAGTGGATTTTTACTGCTTTTACCAAAAAAAAAATCAGCTTGGGGGACCAAGGAAATTTTCTGGAGTGGGTGATCCAGAATCGACTGGGTGGGTGTTCTAAAACTGTTCCGAATCCGCTTTGCTGATAGGGATTGATTTTCATTACTCTGATCATAGGCGATTTCTCGATAGTCTGAAATTTTCACTCAGATTTTCACAAACGCCCCCTAAAATAGATGTTGTAGGAAAGACTAGGATAGGGCATGGGCCAGCCCATGCGTATGCCTAGTTCAGACATCGCTTTTCAATTTTAGGTCATTTTAAGCTTGTAGTCTTTTTACGTGGTCGATTTAGACAAAAAAAACTTGAAATACTAAAAATTATTCAACCCTGATAAATGGAATTTCTGTCTTGCCCTCACACTGCAAGTCAAACACTGGATCACACCTGGGCACTGGGATCTTGTGCACCTCCAGAGGACAACTGATCTGAGTGGACTGCATAATCTCGTAGGCCACTACTTGGCCTAAAACACGCCAAAAATTATTAATTAAACAGACAAAAAAATTATTATAAAATTAACTGAAAAAGCCAGCATGGTGGTCAAATTTCTCTGGCTGGGGATCCCGGAAGGACCACGGAAAACGAGATCTACAAATTTTCATCATTTATTTTTGATCAAGCTGGTTGCAAACTCAAACCAGAAATGGCTCTAGCAGAAGGTAGGTTGCTAGCTAACCTGTAGACACCATCCTGGTAGTTGCTGGGCACATCCCTGTGCAACCGACTGCCCACGCTACCCCATTCAGGATTGGCTGGAGGTGGGTGAGAGTTAGTTAAAAAAAAGAATATTACAAATAGAATACCTAAATTGTTGAACCAGCCGTCATACCTCTGGTATTCTCCATTTCTTTCTAGTCCTTAAATGATAATTACTTGTATTTGGAATTTACAAATCCGTTATTTGATTTTAGAACTGGCCATTAGCTGGCGGCAATATTTTGGTCCTATTGAACAAGGGATACCGGTTTTCGACCTTGGTTATCATATTATTTTTTGGCTTAAGTTTTTCGAAAACTGAGGCAAAAAAAATACGGACTCTAGGCGGGATCGAACTTGAGATAAGGTTAATAAGGTTAATAATTGTGGCCGACAATACCGAAATACCCATTTTGGTCAATAAAATTTTAAAATTTTCCACCGATTCCGTTTTTAAGATTTTAGATAAGCACCCAAAAATCATAAAATTGAAAGAGATTGAATAAAGGCCAGCGGGGTAGCTTTTAGAGAAAATACGGTAAGTTCTTTTGTAGGGTTGTCAAATCGAATAGTCGATTTCGACTAATTTAGTCGATTAGTCGTAAATAAATTCGAATATTTTTTCGACTAATCGACTATTCGAATTTTTTCGAATACCGAACGACTAACCAGATAGACTTTTCGGAAATTTAAACTATTCGATAACCCTAGTTTTTTTTGAACATTTTTCGTACTTTTCGGCTGATCTAGCTCTATTTTGAAGTAATTGTTAGAGAAAGTTCATTAAAAAATTATGAAACGAAATTTTTTTGCAGTTAATATTTTTTAAAAATTTAGTCAAATTTCTATACTTTTTTATGCAAATTTTTTGCTGTATCCCAACCGAAAATCTCATTATATATGGTTATTGCGTATTTTTTTGGTGTAATCAAAAGTTAATTTGGACAAATGTACTATATCTTCTTTTTCTTCTTCAATCCCTCGCCTCCGGCTCATCCAAATCAGCTAGGGGAACCCAAAAGAAAAATGCTCTTAAAACCAGTTTGCAATTACTCTTCCCTTCCATCACTTCCAAAATGCCGTCAAAACATCGATAATAAACCCAAAATGTCTGTTTCGATGTAGTTTACTGTTACAGTTGGCAAAAAAGGTACTAAGTGTGAGTGATTTGCTGACACTCTTGGACAAAACACTGAGACCAACGCAAACAAAAATCAATAATAATTTGACAAATTTTATACCAATTTCGATTTACAGTCTGAGTTTGTAAATTTATTTAGTCATGGAAGAAATCGATGAACTTTTTAAAAAAAATTTTTACCAATCCGTGGAAGCCCTTGACCAAAATTTCGAAAAGTGCTCTATTTTTTTTGGGATGCCCTGTAATGACCCGTCTCCTCAAAAAGAAATAAAATATTTTTTCGATTTTTTTATTTCCTCGTTATCTCGACAAAGTAATTGACCGGTCTTTTTGACGTCTCAATACTTACTGCTGGTCGAAGTTAATAACAAGGAAGGAGATTTTGACCCTAATTCACAATGGTGGTGGAGACCAGGCTAACCCTACTTTAAAAAATAAAGAAAATTAAACAGAAAACAGAAAACCCAACCTCCTGCTGCCGCTATTAGACAAATCAGAGTGGTCCAGAACAAAGCAATAGTATATAAAGAATAATAATGTGGCCGTTTAGAGCTCCTTTTAACTATGCTGCAGCTATCTGTAACCTTTTTAGGTGGGCCTGGCTGAGAACACCGTAAATAGTAGGTAGAAGTATCTGGAATGGAGTTGAGAGGGTCCTCCTCTTCCATATTGCATTTGGAATGGCCAACATGCATAACAGATCTAAAAACAAACTCATAAGGCTAAAGATCACTTTTTATTTCATATTTATTGCAGACACATTTGAAAAACGGAAAAAGCATTCAATTTCAAGCAATAAAGCTGAAAAAAGATCCAACATTTGAAGTGCAAAACAAAATTTTGAAAAAGTGCTAAGAAAAAAAAGAAAAAAGAAGCCTGAATTGAAGAAATCAATGATTTTCTAAAAAGCATCACGCATAAGATTGTTCAAGCCGATGTTTCAAAATCGAGGTTTTGTCTCAAAGCTCATTTTTTTCGAGTCTCAAGCCAAGCCAAATGCTCGAAAACATTGAGGGCTCCGCAATTATGATCATGCAATCAATGGGCGCAGGTTACTATTGAATCAACTAGCAACCAAAAATCAAATAAGTGGGATCGGTAGAGCTTGTGGGGGTTAAGAAAATACAATACACAGTTATGCAAAATATTCATTCTGAGATGAGATATAGAAATTTCAAAGTCAAAGGTGGGGGCCTTTTGCAAAAGACCATGAAACTTGATAAAATTTGTGAAATTGGTGTTCGCGCAGGACCACCCTGATTATGTTAATCGAATTATTTATGTGCGCATTTAAAATTTGAATTGTTTATTAATCAATATAGGACACAATCTTGCAATAAAAAATGTAGGGCAACCTAAGTCGCCTAATTCGTCCGATCTGGCAATTCAAGCAAAGCTCGGATCAACTAGATGGTTCAAAACTTTAAAAAAATAAATGCAAGCAAAAAGTAATTCGAAAATATATTTGATAAAATTAGGGTGGTCCGGCGCAAATCAAAATTTAGAAAATTGCTTTGTTAATTAGCTAACATGGTCCATTGAAGAAAATACGTTACGTTGGAAATAAACTTATTTCGGGTACATTTTGTTAGTATTGGCAAAGGAAATTAAAATAAAATACGATATATAATATTTTTACAAGAATTTATGACTAAACCAAAGTAACATTTTTTCCTAAGCATTTTAAAGGACTATCGCTGTTGCTCACAACAAAAATTTCAGGAAACGCTGATTCATCGACGGTGAATTCATCGATGGTGAATTCATCGACATTTTGGCGTTTTGTTCAGAGTTTGAGTTTTATTTTCAAGCTGTTTTTCGAGTTGTTCGTAATGGTCTTTAGAGATTAACTTTTCGAGAGTCTCATTATTTTGTTTCTAAAACTCCACTGGTTGACTCTGTTATTCTTCTATTCTTCTATTCTCTCATTATTAATTTTTGTTCAGTCTCTCTCTTCTATGCTATGCTCCAAATGCTCAGGAAGAATGACCCGCGTGGTGGATTTCTTCGTGGATCTTTCGTGAAAAGGTATGGAATCGATGTTTCTTTTGTGATTCAGTAGTGTATTGATTGATTTAAGTGGTTCTTGCTCTCTTCAAGTATCAGTGTTTCAGCTCAAATTTGCAAGAAGGATGACCTGCATGGTGGTATTATACGGCGTGCGTGACTGTGGCTGAAGTCGTCTTTCAGTAAATACGTCTTATCTAGTATTTCGGATGTTGTATTGCTTGGTTTCCCTGGTATTGTTGGTTCTGTTTGCAATAAATTTTTTCTTATCATGTTTTCCGTTAGCCCTTGCAACTATGTGTTAATTTAGGGCATAGTGGGTTAGCCGGGCTGATTTCGGTGAATTAGCCAGAATCGCAAATCGTGTTGCAAAAAACCGGAAAAAACCGAGTTTAGCCAAAAGCAGTTTATTCGCTACAATATTGACCGAATACCAGTCAGGGGTCGGTTAACCGAGCGAGAAAAATTGAAAAAACGTAACTGAAAACCGGGTAAATTAGAAATGTGGTTAATGAAACCGATAGTATCCTGCTCTAATTTATATGTGTAAATTTTGCAGCTAACCCCGGTTAAAATAGGTGAAGGAAAGAAAGTTACTAGGTAGTGGTACAGCAGCGGAAGCAGGTAGATGGGGCTAGTGGGTTCGGTACCTAACTCTGGCTCTACATTTTGAAGAGGCTGAAATTAAGCGCCGGAAGATTGCGAGCCGGAAAAATAAATAGAGAGAATAAATTTTTTTGATGGGTTTCCAAATACATTTTCCTGCTCAAATCACACTTGTGAGACCCGGTCTGCGCAAAAATTGCAATTGCGCGTAAATACACATATGATGTCACACAAAAAGATAAAAAAATGTTGAAAAGGTATAAAAATTTCATAAAGCAGAACGCCACAACCTATTTCCGATTTTCGCCAGTTTGACACGCCGTGACCCATCAACAAATTTTACTCTTTCTATTTATTTTTTCGGCGCGCAATTTTTGCACCTCCGCATTTTTGATAATTTAATTGTGAGTTTATTGAAAAATTTCCGGAATTAAAATATTGGCCCGCGCGAATTTAAAGATATTAAATTCTCATTGTCGGCGACGGCGATGGTCATTTAAAACAAAAAAAAATATAGAAATATAAGTTTCACCACGTTTCGGACAAGTCGACAGTTTACACAAGTCCAGCCTAAATGAAGAAGATCAATAAAAGCAATTGCTCACCCTCTTTCTCAGAAAGAGAAGACAAAAATAAGACGAAAGTGAGAGGAATTTCACTGCGCATCCCTCCTCAGGCAATTGATCCAAGGAGAGGGGGGATAAAAGAGGAACTCCCACTGTCAAAGGGGTAATTCGGGTCAGACAGCACAGGAACAAAAGGGTGCAAAAAGTGGAATTTGTTGCTTGTAAAAAAGTTTTGGGAGTGTCACCACTACCAGAAAGAACAAGAGTGGGAGGAAGGCAAATTAATTTAGAATTAGTAATGCTGTTTTTTGGTTTTCGGAGGACATTTAAAATAGTCTTACGCACAGCTGTGCAACCATTGATTCAATAATAAATAGGAAGAGACACAAAATTAATAGTAGAAAATAATCAAAAACTTTGTGTTTCAAAAAATATTGGAATTTTTCTAATACAAAACAGTACCCAAACGCTCGAATTGTTTTATTTACAACAAAAACAATCGTCGATAACAGCTTGGGCTACAATTTTCGAACCGCTTAAATTTTTTAAATTTCAATAAAATTATGAATCTAAAATAAATACACTTTTTTGTTTTAATTAATTCATTTAGTTCCACTTGATGGGCTTTTATAAACGTCCGAGTGAATTTCAGCTACGACATTTTTGGGTTTCACTTTTCGACTATTGCTAATGTATACGCTTTCAAAAAGTGAATTCAAAAGCTATGACTAAAATTCACTGTGGCATTTATAAAAGACCTCATTTATAAAAGACCTTGTAATTCTGAGCGGGTCAACCGAAAAATGATCGACTACGATTCAAGCTGGAATTTAGTTATTATTTTAGCACAATGGCTGCATTTGGATCGACTAAGCTAAAAGTTAAACTCGAGCCTGAGAAAAATCAAACCCGCTCTTTTAATAACGAATTGAAAAATAACTCTTGAAATTACAATTTTTTGCGAAACTCAAATATTTGTTTGGATAGATGTTAAGCCCGCGACCATCTGAACCTCTAGGTGAATGCAGGGGTTTAATTTAATTCACTTTGTTGTTCAGATTTTACAAAAAAAATGGTGCCAAGTTAGTTTTGCTTAGCACAAAACTAGAATCCTCACAACTCATGCATGTAGACAGCTGAAGTGTAGGCTCTTGTAATTTGGTGTCTTTTTGTGAGAAGTCTTGATGATCACCTAACAAGAGGTGGAGTGGTTGCAGCACCACAAAAGGAATGCATCCGCTATTTACTGTTCCACCACCATTCAAAGAGTCACTTTATTGCAGTAGCAACAGTGGTGCTGGAAACACTAGTTAACCAACAACCCACTCTCCACTCGCAGCCTTTTGTATAAGTCTTATTTGACTGCTATTAGTTGATTTTGAGGCAGGGAACAGCATATAAGTCTTGGTTTAGCACTAGGGGGATCCAAAATTCATATAGTTTTGGGAAATACTATGTACAGTCAAACCTCGGCTATACGCCAACCCAGTAAACCGCCACCCTCGGTTAACCGCCACCCTAGATTTACTTTTTTTGTCTGAGGTTAGCCTATTCTCCGTCATCTGACCCTCCAGTTAACCGCCACCCCGGTCATCCACCACCCTGAGGTCGACCCCAGGGGTGGCGGTTGAACGAGGTGTGACTGTAATGTAAAATGCCTCGTAATCAAAAAAATTACCGTTGAGGTAGTGCCATTTTATACCAAAATCAGGCAACATATGCCATTGACCCCGCAATGGAAATTATGATGGAAAGTTTAAAACTTTTTGTGAAAAGTTTGTGAAAAATTTCATGCAAGTATCGCAAATATATGCAAGTAGAGCCTAATTTTTTTCTCATTATTCTTGGCGAAATCTAAGAATTTATCGATGGCCTTATTTGACACTTTTTTGATGGCTGGAAAGCATACCCTCAAAGGAGTAACTTTAACTTAAATTAGCGACTAAATTTCAGTTACACTACGTGTCCAATGACGCGGAAAAGTGTGATTGTGACTGCGACTGACGCTTCAAATCGATTTGAATTTACGTCGCAGTCGCAGTCACACTTTTCCGCGTCATTGGACACACACTGTGATAGTTTATTGGATGCTATACTCCAAGCATATGGTATCGTAGATTAATGCGACTCCTAACATGGTCTGATTCACTTCAAACATGGCCTAAAACTTACCTGTATGCGGTACTCAGGTGTCGGTACTACGTAGAGGTACTTAGGTGGTGATAGGTGGGAGTACCTTGCTGGTACCCAGGTGGTGGTGAAATCTCTTTTAAAAAACATTGAAAAAACAAAACCTAAATGTGTTTTGGATTTTAAAGACACCACCTAAAACAGAATTTTTCCAACCTCCTCGAAAGTAAAAAATTAAAACTGAGCATAATAAATTCCTTAGCAAAGCAAATTATAAACAGTGTTAGAAGCAATTACACTAAAATCATTCCGTAAAATTTTGCAACATCATCAAAAAACTCATATCACATGGACAAACAAGGTGAAAAATAAAAACTTGCATTTTTTCGTGGTGAGTGTGGTGTGCATGGTGAGTAAAAACTCAATAGTTTTTTTAATACATCAATTATTTGCTAGGATTCAAGTATTTGGCATACATAGTAAATTTTTTTAACTCCAAAGCAAGAGCTCAACCAAAACAATAGAAAAGGTCAACAAACTTTAGAGTAGAAAGAAACGCACTAGTAAAAACGCAAATTGTAAACTTTTCTGGACAAATAACAAAAGAATGTTCAAAGCCACAAATAAAAAGCGTATGTCAAATGATTGATTTAGCCCGTCAATTTTTTTAATTTTGCGCAAAATGTTCAAAAATTTAAGAGGTAAATATTTTTTGCTCAAATATGGCTTGAATATCAAATAATTAATTTTATGGGGTAAAACAGTTTGAGCCTTAATAAAATACAATTGCACGATGTACAGGGTGATCGAAAAAATTCGGAAAATATTTTAAACTTTGCGCAGGTAGCTGTTAGTCTCATCGATTTCCCCAGAAAAATCGATGACAGTTGATTAGCTACTTGGGAACTCTTCGACGCGAAAAACAAAAGGTGTGCATGAAATAATGGGATAAGGTGCAGATAAAAAATTTAAACTGTTCCGAACTTTTCGGCCACCTCTAGAAGACGTCATCGGGCCCCCACTCACTTGAACCTCAAAACACCCCCCCCCCCCAGTCAAATCAGCTTGGGGACCAAGGCAATGTTTTTTTGAAAACTTTTTATACCAATAACTTTTATCGGAAGCTTCAAAACATTTTTCTAATCTATTTTATACAAAAAATAATGGTATGAAAATTTTTCAAAAAAATTGCCTTGCTTCCCCAAGCTGATTTGACTGGGGGGTTGGGTCTCAGGGTCAAGTGAGTGGGGGGCTCAGGTTTAAGTGCTCCTCTACTTCTATCTTCACAATCACAATAATATATCCATAAAAATAATATTAGACTATTTCAGAAAAAGCCTTGCACACCAAAAAACCATAATGTTGTGTGCAAACCCGTTTTGCACACAACTAACACAAACACAGCCTAGAGAAGAGTAGTTGTTGATAAGTCCATCTGTTCAATCCACAACATTCTTTCTCTGACTATTTCCATATTTTTGGAGATATTGCAAAACTGTAGTCACAAAGTAAACAAAGTTTTCATGATCTGCGCGAGAAATGACACAAAACCATGAGGCAAACACAATTGAATTTAGAAGCATAATAAAAGTTGGGAAATGGATGGAACAAGCAGAAAGTCGTTTGTCCAGCAAAAAAGAGGTTTTTTACCCCATGCTTCTTGTTAATCATATTGGTGCATTGTCGAAGAAA
This sequence comes from Ditylenchus dipsaci, assembly GCA_004194705.1. NCBI lineage: Eukaryota > Metazoa > Nematoda > Chromadorea > Rhabditida > Anguinidae > Ditylenchus > Ditylenchus dipsaci. The sequence continues at coordinate 56,069 of SADC01000169.1, forward strand.
AGTGCTGGAAACCAGCCGCCATTAATATTTTGTGTGGTGGACCTTTTTGTTTCGCCTTGAAATTGATTCACTCATTTGATTGCTAAGAAATACACACCTCTTGGTGGTGTCTGACGAAATAAAGGGTTAGATGGAGTAACATCGCTTCTCTTGAAAAATCATCAAACAACGTAATAGGCACCTAAGATACCCGAAGCTCTAAAAGATAACCATTAAAGGGTAAATGACCAAAAATACCCTAAAAGACCATCTATTTTTAAAAGAGGTATAAATAAAGGTACTGAAAGTTCAAATTGTTAGACCAGTTTGTCGTAATACTGTCGTAGAAAAAAGTAGTTTTGGCCGTACTTTCGGGTCACCTTTCAAAATTTTGAGGTAAAGAGACCAAAAATTAGAAGTAGCGGTAAGTATTACAACCCTCTGGGTAACACTTTAAATTTTAAAATTTTTTATGATAAAGTTGGAAGACAGAGTTTCATAAAATATAGACCGTATATTTCTGTAATAGGGCGGCCTGCCTCCCTATTTTGAAACACCCAAAAATCGAAAAATTTTGAGCTCGATCTCAGGGTTCTTGGTGCTCAACCGAAATCGGTAAAGATGTATCGTTAAAGCTTGTGAGATTAAAAAAAAAGCAAAAAACCAGCTTTGCAAAATGTTTGCTCAGAGCTAAATCATAGATGCTTAAAGTTTAGGAGGCGCCTTATCACAGGAAGCAGAGTTGTGACTTTTGGGGCCTGCAAATGCATTCCTTCCGCTCTCGCCTTTTTCGTGGTCTGTGATGAACAAATCGTTGTGTCGAGCACTTCCAAGTATGAGGACAAAACAGCTTGGAAAGTCCTTCTAGATGTAATGCCGGAGGAAAAATGCTGCCGATATTCCGATATCTATGACCAAGCTAGAGACGTCTATTTTTGGCTCAGTTTCCTCTAGTGGTGCAAACAGAACAAAAATTTTAAGACAATGATGGCTACATGTACCTTATTTCCTCTAATTTAGAGGGCATCCCAAAAATATAATGGCCGACCGGGTTATCCGACATTTGCGCGCCGACATTTACGCGCGGAAACTTGCGCTCGCGAAACTTCCGCGCCAACATTTGCGCGACGACATTTCCGCGCGAAAATCGTTTTTCTGGTAAACCAGCTAGACGACCCTCCTGAACCACCCACAATGGTCCTGAACCATCTTTATTGGTTCTGAACCACACTCAATATTCCTAGGTTTGTCGAGCACCCCAAATTTTGGCATGGAGTACTTGAATTTTAACAACTGTTAGTCTGATCAAGAATATTAAGGGTTGGAGGTGGATAATCATTCGGGGTTGACGTTTATATTACATTTTCTCGAATTTACTCAATCTTGACCATCTCCCAGCGTACCATATAGTTGACATACCCACCGACTCTTAATGTTCGAGCCTTGACTACTTGAGTACCACCGCCTAGGTACATAGATGGGATTATTGGTATACTTAGTGAAGTTAGAACAAGATAATAAAAGGTAGATAAAGAACATTAAGGTGGATCAATAATACTACTGTGGATATTTCAGGACCATTCAGGGTGATTGAGGACCAATAAAGATGGTTTAGGACCATTGTGTGTGTTCACGAGGGTCGTCTAGCTGGTTTAACAGAAATAGGATTTCGGCGCGGAAATGTCGTCGCGCAAATGTCGGATAACCGCCGGCCGCATAAATAAAGGAAATACGGTATTCATAGTTTTGGGTCTCTCATGCCTCGTGGAAGTCTTTTGTTGCTACTATCAAATAAAAGTTTCTGGAAATCAGGCGGGCTTTTTTTTTTGCTTTTCTCCTGACTTCTCATAGGATTATCGTAATAAAAATCAGAATTTATCAAGGGTGTAGGATGTAGAACTTGTAAAAATCGTTACGATAGAGTTTTTTCTACAAAATTTTGATGATTTTTCTTTGTAAACAATCATTGTTAAGAGCAGCGACATACCTTTTGCATATCTTTCTAAATCACAAATACGTGATTTAACTACAAAATTTTGCGATGTTATTCAGCTAAATATTTCGAAAGAGATTCTTAACATATTTGCACATCTCGGCTAAAATACCCAATAATTTTGTGTGCAGTGACTACACAGTCGACTCTCTTTATAAGATACACCTCTGAAGTTCGTTCACGCCTTCGGTCCTACACTTTTTTCAACCTTATTTTTGAAATGTTTTGCCAGATGTGATTCGTCAGCCTAGTCAGAAATATCGCAAGGATTCCGATTTTACTGATCTTTTTCGAAATCGAAAATAGTTTTGCCAGTAAGACCCGCAACGATCTATATAAGATACCCCTAAATCTTAAAAAACGAATATTTTATGGAAAGCCTCGCCGGTCTTACTGGCAAAAATATTGTCGATTGCAAAAATGATCGGTAAAATCTGAATCCTTGCGATATTTGCGACTAGACTGACGAATCACATTCGGCAAAACGTTTCAGAAATTAGGTTGAAAAAAATGTCGGACCCAAGGCGAGAACAAACTTTAGGGGTGTATCTTATTGAGAGCGTCGACTGTATAGCAGTTGACCAAACCGAAATTTATCAACCAGTCAAATGAGTTAGCAGACCAATTGAAGCTAGTCAAAGTATCGCTCCAAGCGTAGTTACGAACATCGGGTTTCTTGTAATCTGCAAACCCATCACTCTCCTCCTCCTGGCAATGAAATTAAATTCGCTGCTTTGATGTATGCAACTAAATATACAGCTGTTCACGGTATCCCGTCGGCAGAATCAATGTGTGATTGTCTCTCATTCTGTGAGAGGTCATTTCTGTAAGATGAGACCTTTCCTGTAAGTTTTTTGGGGGTGTAGGGCCGTAAATATCGTACAGTCAATCCTCGATATAAAGGCACCTGAAGTATGACGGATTTAGTCATGCGTTATATAAAATCAACGAAATTTCACCCTCAATATAGACACCTTCGTCCGTTGTATCAAGACTTGACTGTAATTAATGAACTACCCAGAATTATACAAAGTTCACCCATAGAAATAATTTTATTTACATGATACAGTTAATTTTGAGCGCTTTTCACCTTAAATATCTATAGCTGTTGATTGACTCGATCTCTCCATTGTTGCAAAAACTGTTTAGTGGGCGGTCTAAATTTCTCCCTTCTTCTCACTCTCATCCACAGAACTGGTTGGGCAAACATCCCAGAATGGGTGGATCAAGGAGGTCGATGGCATATTCTTCTCTTCTTTCTGCATCTCCATTTGCAGTTGACCCCTTTTTTGGACTTAGCTGCCGAGACTCCTTCACTGTTATCCAAATCACTGGATGAAAGGTCTTCGGACGAAGCAACTGGACATGCTACCAATGGGGAAGTTCAGATATTAGTTTAGTCCTGAAATTTTTGTGCCTTAGAAATTGACCGAAAATTATAAAAATCCCGAAATTCGGTGAGAGATTTTGTATAGCCATCCTCGAGTTACTCTAAAAATAAGGTTGTCAAATGAGAATATACTCGAGTATATTCTCATTTGACATCCTTATCAAGCTCAAGAAAACTTGGATAAATTAGGGCGCTACCGGAGTATGCCCCCCCCCCAGAGGAATTTTTTTGAGCTTCTTTCATTTTTAGGAATTCCCTACAGGTTAAACACGATAGAAGTGTTTCGGGCATTCTCCAACAGGAAAAGTTGATTTTTAGGGAAATTTTTGACCAAAAGTCGACTTTTTGTCTTGGGGGACCAAGGTAAACCACCAAAAAGAGTACCTTGAGACTGTTAAAATATGGGATTGAGCATAGTTTTGACAACTGGGCCTACCGCATAAAGAAACTCTAGTATGCATGATTTTGTCTGAGTCACTTTGAGTCACTTTCGGGTGATTGGTGTCTAAGGTATGTGAGTGAGCGCATCTCAACTCTAAGCCCGCTGCACCCCAAAGGGGCGCAGGGGCTTAAACATGATTCCGATCAAGACACTTGATCATAAAATGCATATAGAGACTCTTTTTGCCCAGATCCAGTGACCAAAAAGGGTAGAATACCTGAAAAATAGTCATTTACCCTGAATTTTTTTTTCTGAAAATGGACATTTTACAAAGAAAAGTAGGTAAAAGCATTTTTTTATCGTTTTCAACGTGTAGAAAATGCCTAAAAATGGTTAAAATGGTGTTTTGAAGAAGTTCTAAAAAATTTAGGGTCATATTTTGCATATTTTTTGAAACACATTGCCTGAAGGGAACTTTTTTTTTGTCAAATACAACGTTTTTTTGTAAAACCCTCCTTTTTGGTGAAAATTTTGTTTTGGTATTTTCTTTCTGATTTTCTCATATGATATGATGATGGTTTTAATTGAAGTTATAAATAAATAAATAAAATATAAATATAAAAGTTATGATGTACTAAATAGAAGATTTCGCCCGATTTTGTCAGGAAAAAAATTTCGGTTTTGCTGTTTTCTGTTCAACCTTTTTAATAGTGGAAGCACATCTGGTAGCCCTGCGAATCTAGTTTCCGATAAAGTATTATTTATTGCAACATCGCTGAAAAAAGTATTACAAAAAGGTAAAAGTATGAACCAATTATTTTTCCTGGCTTGCTTTATACTTCTACTTTTCGTGCTTCATTTTACAAAGATATTGCAGCGAATTCTATCTCGTTAGAAAACAGAATCGCAGGGCTATTTTATGGTGATTTTACTTTTAGAAAAAGGTTGCAAAATTAAATAGAAAAACGCAAAACCGAAATTTGCGCCAAAAAAAAATAAATTTGCATTAAAAAATATCTTTTTTGCACCAAAAAATCAATATCTAAAAGATATCGTCCGGGCAATATCCCAACCCTTTCCAAAAGTCCCACGCAAAAAAAGTTGGATTTGAAATCTGGTATAAAACCGATGCGAACCTTTGTTCCACTTTTTTTTGAAAACCACTTACTTCTCCTTATCTAAGAAGTCGAGCTGTTCCTCAAACAGTTTTCTAGCAGTATCCATGTTGCTACTAGGAGACTTGACCATCACTGATTGAGCCGGTTCGGCGGGATGCTAGGAGGTATGGTGGCTGAAGTCTCTTTGGTCTGACATCTTCTGAAGCACTGGATTCAGAAGATTGGCGGTGTTTATCGATCCTTCTGATGTTTTCAGAGACCTGAAAGTTTAGACATAAGTTCTACATTTTTAGAGATAATATTTTTTCTCACCGGAAACACACTGCGAACACACCGCAAAAATATATTTTCTCACCGCATTCGAGCTGGATGTTGCTTTCCAGTCTTCCCAACCACGTTTCCGTATTATAATTAACGTGAACAGCTGCAAAACATCAAATTCGATGGAAATGAGTATTTTGCGGTGAGAAAAAAGTACAGGGTGGGCCAATTATTTTGGAACACTTTAAACGATCATAACTTTTTTCTATGATGGAATTTCGAAATTCTGTAAACGCCATTCGACTCAGAATCAAAAACAATTTTTTTGGTGCATGGAGCTCGAAAAAAAATTTTGGTTAAAATTTTCGAATTTGCCTTGGTCCCCCTGTGTTCTAAAAACGTCGATTTTTTGCACAACAACAACAAGCAGTGGCAAAAAATCGACGTTTTTAGAACACAGGGGGACCAAGGCAAATTCGAAATTTTGACCAAAAATTTTTTTCGAGCTCCATGCACCAAAAAAATTGTTTTTGGATTCTGAGTCGAATGGCTTTCACAGAATTTCGAAATTCCATCATAGAAAAAAGTTATGATCGTTTAAAGTGTTCCAAAAATTGGCCCACCCTGTATTTTGCGGGAATATTTTTTTGCGATGAGGAAAAATACCATCTCATTTTTTATTTATCGTGAACGATAATTTTTTTGCCGCAAATTAGACAAAGTCACTAAGAGCCATGCACTTTTAGTGTTTTTCCCCAACAATGGCTTGATATTTTACACAGCCCTTTACCACTTTTTAGTACTTTTGGCAAAAAAATTCACGAAAATGCCTTGGAGATAAAGGTGAAATTTGGGTTCCATAAAAAAGTATTAGTTCATTATCGGAATTTCATTCAAAGTGCTGGTCTTCTTGTGGTTTTGTCTAAATTTGCAGCCAATCAGTGAATTTGCTGCAAAAAGTCTGTCTGCGGCAAAAAAGTATTGTTTGTTATGGCCAACCAAGCAGATTATCTTTTGTTACTACCTATCACTTGTTCTTATTCGAAGTTGACGTTTTGTTTCAATTTAGTGGATAAATTTCAAGCAAAAGATTCTATAATTTTGCTGATCTTTAAGTTAGAAAATTTAGGCTAAACTGCAGAATTTCTGACTCACGACATACGGCTGAAAAAGGTCAACTCTGGATTTGTCAAACTTACTTTTTGACTGGCATGTTCCAATTCTACTATTTGATTCAATGTCTCCACATATTGTCTTAGTTTTCTTCAATAAGTGCTTGAACACAGATCTGAATATTGTGTAATTTTTACCACATTTGAGTCCAGATTCAGTACGACCCACTATAGAGCGATTTTTTGCCGGCTTACTCAGTCGCACTATATCAGGACTTGTTTGTATTCGACCATGCTCACGGTTGTCTGGTGGTCCCCCGCCAATTCAAATTTTTTTATAATCATTGATCATCTCTTCGGATTTTTAACTTAATTTCTAACACAAATAGCCTTTAAGTTCAGTTTTGTTTGAAACTCAACAAAAAAATTCGTACGGAAATTTTCGCTTTTGAAAAATAGTTATAGCTTGTAACTATTTTTCGACACGAAAGTAATAATTAAAAAATAGTTACAGCATGTAACTATTTTTTAAAATTAACTAAAATTAACTGTAACTATTTTGGTTTTTGCTGCAGGCAGAGACGTAGCCAGAAAAACCTGATAGGGGGGGGGGCGGGCTAAAGCTCTCCGAGAGGTCATTTTCCCTCACCGTTTTCAAGTTTTATAGTGTTTTTAATTAACAATTTTTTTCGAAAAATCCCTCCCCCCCTCCTTCGGGGCGCAGGGGCTTGGGGCTTGGAGTTGAGATGCGCACACCCACATACCTTAGACACAAATCACTCGTAAGTGACTCTGGATGCATGAAAAAGCATGCATACCAGAGTTTATTTATGCGGTAGGCCCAATATTCAAAACTATGTTCAACATTTTCTTGTTAGTGGGCCCTGTGTTATTAGTGGCCCCTTTTATTCCCTTCCCCTCCCTATACAGCCCAAAGTCGCCAATTTAAATTTTTCAAATTTTGACTAAAAAACCATGATACTCCCCTGTGGATCGAATTTTTTTTTCAGAATCCAAAAACAGCCGGCTCTCTCAGGAAATCGGGGTCGAGAAACAAGAATATGGTGTTATCTCCTCCATCTGACAACTTCTCGTGGGAGGGGGATTCTGAACTCAAGCCCAGAAGCCAGTGGTCAAATGGTTTTTTGTGGTTTACTGAAGGGATTTTGAAGAGGGGTAACTTTGCACGAAAAATCAGATCGGATCATATTTACAGTCCGACGTACCTAATCTCTCAAATTACATACTAATGCATTCTAAACCATCTTAAACTATGATTTTGAGCGATTGAGCCCGTCAGACTGCAAATCTTATCCAATCTGTTTTTTCGTAAAAAGTTAACCCCCTTCAGTAAACCCCCAAAAACCAGTTATTTTTGGCCTTTGACCTTTTTGGTGTGGCATTTTAGGCCATCTGGTCTTTGCATACCTCTGAAATTTTCTCAAAATTGACTATTTCGTGCCGAAAAACTGCAGCGAAACCCAAAATAGTTGCACGCTGTAACTTTTTAAATTATTACTTTTGTGTCGAGTAATAGTTACAACAATAGCTAGAAAGGTCAAAATAGTTACTATGGTTGTCGATTGATCGAGGTTGTCGATCGAAATCGATCGATTTTTCTTGAGAAACTCGATCACTGTTAGACTGTTTTTTTTTGACTTGGTCCACCTGATATATGGCATTTCACCAAAAGTCTATTTTTTTCAAGTTCGTGTATGTTTTTTGTTTTTTTTTGGCAATTTTAAAAATTCCTTTTTACAATTTTTTAAATCGATGTGTCTTGAAAATTCCACTATCTTTCTTGTCGGTATTTTGGTGAAAAATTCCCAATAAATATTTTTTTATGAAGCTACTTAAATTTTTGTAATAAAAATATACCGCCTGTTTCTGAACATCCATCTAAATTCCACAAATAAAGTAAAAACACTTGATCGAACAGCCCACCAGTTGCTCTTGGGCGTGAACGGAATGTGTATTACGTAATATACAAGGGGCAAAAATTACTGCGAGATTGGCTGCATTCATGAGGTTGATGGAGTCCTAAGGTATTTTCATAATATGAAAACCATAATTTAATCATCTCTAAATCACCTACTTGGTGAGCCACTCTTGCTAAGTGATACATAAGCCTAGAAAGTAATTAAAATTTCGTCAAAAATAATTAAACTAATATTCGATTTTTTAGTTAACATATGTTGAAGTCCCTTTCATACTTTTCCTACCCAGAAAATTTCTAAGTTTCTGCTTTATCCACGTGACCAATGTTTTAAAAATCCTGAAAGTTAGCAAATCTGGTATTTGTAACTTTAAATCGCCTTCCCGATTTTAGCTAAGGTTTTTTATAATATTATTATTTTAAAAATTAGCCAAATTCGGCTATCTTTGCGTTTCTAGAAATTTTCTTTTTTATGCATGAAGCTTTTTGGCTTAACGTATAACGTCTATAAAATCCATCTCCAAAAATTAAAAAAAATTCATATACGAAAAAGATGAAGGAAAATACCAAAGAGAAATTAATACTTGAAGTTTTTCATCAAAAGCCAATGCTTTGTTTAGAAAAAATATCCAGATATAAATTGGCAGAAAATGTCCAAAAAGTGACTAGACGTTACTTACGACCACTGCCACCATTTGTGCCTTACCTATCTAACACGCATTTATTAGTCTTTGGCAACAATTCAACCATAACCCTGAGACAACGGATTCTTTCATTTGACTCTTTCACCTCTGAAATCAAGATAAAAATATTATAAAAATAAAATTAAAAAAACCGTCTACCAGAAACATTCACAAAATTTTCATACAACTCCTGAGTTATAAGTGGCTAAATTGTGGGCATGCAATATTTTACAAAAAAAATGTGCAAATTATTTACATCAACTAATTCACGAAAAAAAGCTTTGACTAGGGAGGTAAGAACATGCACCGGCACATCTTCAAAGCAAATGCTGTCAATATCTGAAAAAGATAATTTTACGAGATTGGTTCGGGGAATAGAAGCTGATTTAATTTTCCTCGGAAAAGCTAGAAGTACTTACAAAAAATTGATATTTTTCACCGTATTTCTTCTAGTATGCCTTTCTGTCCACTCCCCTCTCCTCGACTTTGACGACTGGTATTTAAGTTCAAAGCAAATTTTTTACATTTACTGTATACAGTCAAACCTCGATTATATGCCACTTAGGTTATACGCCACCCTAAAGACAGTCCCTGACCGCCCTCACCGGTCCACGAAGGCCATCGACAATTTTTTTCGAAATAACACGGGTAGTTTTCGGACACCCTGTATTGAAGAGAAACAGTAATCTCAGATTTTGTTTCCTTTTAAAATTTCACGTCTAATATTGTATATATTTATTATACAGTCGAACCTGGATAACCGGACATCCCCAAAGTTCGTTACCCAGCTGAGTTTGACACTGTTTTTAGACCTTTTTTGAATGTTTTTGTCAATTCTGTTTTGACAGTCTGGGTGCAAATTTCGCAAGGATACCGAATTTGCCGATCGTTTTTCAAAATCCAAAAACTTTTCACTCTAAAAAAGTAAAATTTCGATTACCGGACACCCTTTTTCAGAAATAGGTGTCCGGTTATCGAGGTTTTGCTTTTTTAGAGTGAAAAGTTTTTGGATTTTGAAAAACGATCGGCAAAATCGGCATCCTTGCGATATTTGCGACCAAACTGTCAAAACAGAATTGACAAAAACATTCAAAAAAAGGTCTAAAAAGTGTTGGACCCAGCTGGGGAACGAACTTTTGGAGGTGTCCGGTTATCCAGGTTCGACTGTAGTAACAAATTTTAACGACTTTCATCTGCGAAGGATGGAAGAAAATAGCACTTGTTTCTCTAACCTTCTGCTTGCACTATAGCCCATCCGTTCGTTCAACAAAAGAAGGAAACAACATACAGGGTGGTCCAAAAAAAATTGCAAAATTTAAAAAAATTTGTCAAGGGCTCCCGCGCACCGGCTAAAATAATTTTTTTGGTGTAACAAAGGATGTTGAAATAACGGTTGTGAGGCCGGTACCGAGTCCTCTCATTCTGCCGTAATCTTAGGTCTAGATCTCGTAGCAAGAGATTAACGTGGCTCGCTCCACAGGGCTAACTCACTAAGTGGTTGCTTCCCATATGCGTATGCTTGCCTTGAAGCTGACCTTATGACCTAAGACTGTAACCGTCCATCCTTGTCACACCGAATTTAATAAAAAAAAATAAGAGAGACATGATGAAATAAAGCAATAAATAAATGCGACAAGCAAAATTTTAATGGCTGTAACTGTCTAAACCAAACTTTTCAAAAGTCTGAATTTGAACAGCAAATCATGACATATTTCTTCGAGTTTTTGTTATGATTTTCGAAATATTTTTGCACTAGCGCGTAGCCCTTCATCTCGGCTTGCAAAATAGCTATCGAACACTGCTGAATAATTTGAGAAATAAATATAAATTCGAAAGTTTTAAACAAAACAGTGTTAATTTTGAAAAATTGCAGGTTACTTTGGGACACCCTGTATATAAAAGAGTTTCCCTTTTTTATCATCGCTTACGACCATACCACGTTGAAAGTACGCCATCCCGTCCGATCTGGCAATGTCAAGCAACGTTGGGCTCGACTAGTACTTGGATCGGAGACGTCCTGGGAATCTCGGGTGTTGTAAGCCAATTTTTTTTTATATTCAAAACATTAGGTCGTACCACAATTTCTGTCCGTTTTTTCAAATAAAATTGTTGTGACGTTATGTTTTTCTTTAAATTTTTAGACAATAACTTTTTAAAAGTTGATCTCTCATTTTGTATCCAAGATTGTAAGCTACAAAATGAGAGGTCAACTCCAGTGTTTTCGAAAATAACCCCTACACCTACACATACCATACAGTACGCGTACACTTGGAAAATACCCTACACCTACACGTACACTTGACAATGAAACATACCGTACACCTACATCTACACGTAAAATTAAATGTACACGTACCCGTACACCTACACTTGAAATGAAACAAACCCTGCGCGTACACATACTGTTTGGCGTACGGTACAGTACGGTACACCGTGAATTTCAGTGAATTTCAATTGTGCCGCGTACAGCGTTCGCATAATTTCTGGAAATTTTTTAAACTTTCGTGAACTAGGCGATTTGTGGGTTTCGTGCATTTCCACACGAGAATCGCCCAAATACCTTTTTTTCAAAAATTTTTACCAGTCCTTATTAGCATCTTACAATTTTTTAGATAATTTTAATTCACCTTCCACTGTCTCAATTGATCGCCGCACTGTCCTTATAACAGCCAACGCTCCACTCTTTCTGCAAAGAAAAACTAGTACTGTGAAAATACTTTTCTGTAAAATAATTTTTGACCTATAAATTCCTTCTACAAACAAAGCTTTAACTTCGATTGTCTAAAATAAATTTCCAATTCAAAATTTTTGAACTTCCTCTCACTTACCATCAACAATTTGTTCAAAAGAACAGGCACTTGTTGCTCTTCATCAATTAAGTAGGATAAGTCGGCCCCAAAAAATTTATTTTTGGCCTAAAATTTTGAGTAAAATCTGAATAAATCTTGCAAGTCAAAAAAAAATACTGGAATTTCTCTAATAGATGCCTTGGGACAATTATGGCTAACTTTGGTGTGGCATTTTTTGTGACAACTCAACCGGCAGTTCATGCAGATAAAGATTTTCTCGGCATGCCACATGAATTGATTGCCTGAATATTTTTTTTCAGAATGATGCGAGAGCTGTCATGATACCGAAATAGCCAAATTTTTAGAAGCTTTTGTTTGCAGTAAATCTTTCAAATCCGAAACTTTTGTTTAAGGAGGGCCAGTCCCGGAGTTCCGTCCTGATCGGCCCAAATCTCGGTGAATTTCCTGTGCTACACTTCTTCTTGTTCTGCAGTAAAAATTTCGGCTGCGGGCAGGGCTGTGCCAAAAGGTCTTCTTCCGGAGTCCAGCTCGGTCCTTAAAGAACTCTGTCTCTTCCTTATCATGGCAATTTCAAAGTGGCGGCACGTGGCAGTCCCGCCTCCGGTCAGATTTTTTTTTGATTTTTTTGGATACACCCTGTTGATCACCATTTCAACCTTTGCTTTAATATTTTTTGTTTTTACGGCTTATAAGCCGTCATTTAGGCCAGGTTCGGATTAAAATTTTTAAGGGTTTCCAAGTACTCGTGTCTTATTGAATTCACCCGGTTGGCACTGAAATTGAAAATAAAAACCTACATATTTCACAGTAAGTTGGTACATGTACATAATCCTGAAGATATAACATCGGTATAGGTAAAGACTGCTCCAATAGGTTTTCACAACTTACCACTTTAAAGCGATGGCCATTGTGTAACTTAAATTTGTATTATTACACTCCGAAAAAAAATTCGAAGGTTTTTTTTCGGTTTAAAAGTTTCCGCTTTTCCACTTTTACCGCAAGGTATGTAACTCAAAATTTTGAAAGATTACATTTGGCCAAAAAAGTATAATTTGTTAATTTTTCGTCAAAAATGCCATTTTATCCAGTGCTTATTGCTTTTTTGTGCACCAAAATAAAAGATTTTGGCGTAAAAGCTCAAAAAATTGATGTTCCGAAAAAAGTAAAAATCTTTAAAAAAGTACAATTACGTACTCTGCTTTTACCTGTTCATGTGGTAGTTCATTGAGAACAACCGTTGTCCGGATTTTCAAGCTGATTTAACTCTTATTTTTGTTATTGTAAAAAAATACCGTAACATCAGAACGACGCCTTTTTTTCCGGACATTCTGCAATCAAAAGTTTAATAAGAAAAAAAGAACTATCAGACAAACAAGTACCTTTATAATGTTAGACCTCCTTCTGGAACTTTTCCTCTTGACCCTCTGCTGCATAAATTCGTTGAGGAAGCCTCGAAAAGCATTGACTCCAAGAGTGGTTGGGAATGTGATCTTCAAATATTTTCTTTTACTAATTAGGGTCTGAATCTTTGTATGGTGTGTGGCATTTTTTTTTGTATTTTTTTTTAGTTTTTTGAATAAATATCGGTGAAAGCTCAATGTTAAGTTGTAGAGCGAACTCCTGGCGACATTTTGACCCATCACTCAGTTAATTTGGACGCCACCCCTGAGACGAGTTTGCATTTTTAGGCTCGCCGTACAGGTTTTTATTGGGTTTTGGGTAATTGTGGGCAGATAGTTTTAAAAGTGTTTTTCGAAAGTGCGCCATTTTATTATATAGTGTTTACATAAGGTTTCTCCGATTCCTTTTTGGGTTTCGTATTTTTCTGCGTTTTTTGAATAGATATCGGTGAAGGCTCAACGTTACGTTGTAGAGCGAACTCCTGGCTACATTTTGAGCCATCACTCAGTTAATTTGGCCGACACCCCTAAGACGAGTTTGCATTTTAAGGCTTGTCGTGCAGGGTTTTTGACCAAAGGCCGATTTTTGTTGCAAAATAAACTACAACCGGTAGAAATCGGACACCGAAATGCCTCCCTCTCAGGTTTCAGAGAAGGGTACTGCCTAAAAATTATGCCCGAGCAGGGCTCTGCCCTTTTATAAGTCTTAATTTTTTATGATTATAAATTGTTTAATAACTTACTTTTTCTTCGTGGCACATCTTGTTGAGCAGACTCTCAAAAGTGGCTATTAAATCGCGGTATTTCAGCACAGTTTTACATTCCTATATACAGGTTTAGCTTCATAAAAATTTCAAAGAAAATTAAAATTATATACAGTTAAAACAGCTTCCATTCCAATCAACTCCTGAAATTTCAAACCGATAACAAATTTAAAAAGTTTTTTTGGTAAATATACCATGTGGAATTCCCTCAAGGATCTTTTAAAAATGGCATCTACCACAGTTTCGCGTTTATTTCTCTCTTGCTCTAGGTGGTTTTGCTTTTTGAATATGAACACAGAAAACTGAAAAAGTAGTCAAATTTATTTTTAAATAGAGGTTTTCGTCACTCAACGTACACTCCTCAAGTCATCTGTCGATTCAATCAAGAGGGCTGTTGGATCAGTCTACAAAAAAGCAAATAGACTTATAGATCGAGAATTGCAACCTGTTGTTTAGTCTTGGTCAGATTGAAGCTACCATGGAAGGGCAGAGAAATTAGTGGTGAAGAAGACACTGACGTTCTAGGGGTGCTGCAATTTACATTTGTAAAAATTTATCACATCTACCCGGTGTTCACACAGGAGAGTCGAGATCGAGCTCGCCTTTGTTCATTTTGTAATAAGAAAATATTTTTACTTTATTTTTTTGTTATGCTTTATATACAAAACGAAAGCTCAGATTCTAAGCTATATTTTACATAAAAAATATTTAAATATTCTAAAAATAATTAAACATTTTTTAACAGGACGTTACTTTTTTTGCCGCTAAATTTTTCTTCCTGGCCGCAACTTAGAAATCCCGCTAATTACTTTTTTCTGGTCGCAAATTTTTGCGACCATTTTCAATTTTTGGCCGTTTTCGTTATTTTAAATTTGCGGCCAGAAAGTAAAAAGATTTACCAGCCAAAAAGAGAGTAATTAGCCACTTCTTCTAATTTCTTCTTCTACTTCTAACTTTCATGTTGTTACATACGATTTTGTCATATTGATCTTATAATTTTTGATGTAAATAGTATATATGGATCTAGCCATTGGTTTGGTATATAAAGTATAACAGTGAAAATTGTATTCTCTGATCACAAAATAAGTTGAAAAAACACGAGCTCAACCTCGACGTCCTATGTGAGTGCCAGTTTTTTTAAGATTATAAAATTCAAAAATGAAACAAAAAAATCCACTCACGGTTTTCCAGACGGAGTGCTGCCAGCGCGAACAGGAGAAGCAATGGGAGTGGAACAGGGAATATTGACGGCAAAACTCATGCACTCTTTGTGGAATGACAGTTTACAGTCTTGAAAATTTAAAAAAAATGGTGAGCTTTTTTCATGGATTAAGCAAAAAAGTGATTACTGCAACACTTAAAGCCTTGCACCAGGATTCCACTGATGGATTTGGCACATAGCGTACATCTGGAATGAAAAGAATAATAATTTTAAGCCCAATTAACTTTTTGGCTCTATTAGACAATAGGTACCGATTTTTTTACCATGGTCTGCTTTTTTTTTGCCATTGGCATAAGCGCAGAATAGAGCATCGTCAATTAGAAGGAGCTCTGAAGTGTTTTCGGGTTTACAAAAAAATAAGAAAAAATTTTGAGTAAGTCCCTAAAAACCATTGTTTTCCGCCTCTGGCTTCCCACATCGTACCAACTTACTCTCCACCATTGTAACTCTTGTTACTCTCCACCATCCACCATAGTGACCGCAATAAGCGGAATTTGAACGGCGTTCAGTCCGACTTTTTAGCTTTTCTCACCGGTTATCCTACTTTTTCAACCAGCGCGCCGGTCTTCGGCCGGCCATTCAACTTTTTCGCCTTCCTTGCCAAATTTCAACCGGCCGCCTATCATCCCGTCTTTTTCAAACAGTTTTCTCCGCCTCCGGCCTGCCAACTCTGTGCCCTTAAAAAAAATTCATTGCCTTTCCCTCCAGGCTTGCATTAGAGACCGGAAGCAAAGGAAAGCTAGTCAAAAAATGAACAAGAAGGACCAAGTTCGAAAATCAGTACCAATTGTTCAAAAAGGGAAATTTTTTAATTTTATTATACTTGTCAGATTTGGGAAGTCTACTCATTTTCAAATTGTGGACTTTGGGCGCATGGAAATAGCTTCATTAGAAACACTGAAAATATATATTGTTTGTATTCTTTATTTTAATAGAGAATAAGTTTTTAGAAAAATTGAGTAGCATTTTTCCGATCAGTAAACAAAATTGTCGATTTATGAACTATATTTTTGAAATTAAGGATATGGATAAGGACTCCCCCGTCTAAATCGTTCAAAATTAGATCTTTGAGTAAAAAAAATGAGTCACCGACAAATTTGTTTCTGATTTTTCTTTGTAAAAGTATTTTCTAGGATTAGGTCACGCTATATAGCCGCCTAAAATAAAAACGACGACTCCTCCTGGATTTTCTGGTACACCACCGACCGGACACAAATACCGACTGTATACAGTTTTTTGCAAATTCGCAT
Organism: Ditylenchus dipsaci; assembly: GCA_004194705.1. Taxonomy (NCBI): domain Eukaryota; kingdom Metazoa; phylum Nematoda; class Chromadorea; order Rhabditida; family Anguinidae; genus Ditylenchus; species Ditylenchus dipsaci. The sequence continues at coordinate 72,369 of SADC01000169.1, forward strand.
AGAGATTAATCAAATAGAAAAGAAGCGCCTCACAAACAGGGATGAGAATTCGGTCCTATTTGCTTAAAATTTAAGATTATTATTTAGGACTATTTTAGTCCTAAAGGTCCTAATAATAGTATGGTCCTGTTTTAGGACTATGGTCCTAAATAGGACCATAATCCCAAAATAGGACAACACTACTATTAGGACATAGTCCTTATTTAGTACTATAGTCCTAATAAGGCAGGGATGAGAATACTTTTTAAAAAGATTTGTACTTTTTTTCGCCTCCTGTACTTTTTTTTTTGAATTTGCGTCAAAAACAAGAAAATTTTTGTCTGCGTCGCAGTTATTCGTTATATTTTCAGTTATTTCTTTATTTTGTGAAGTCTTTTTTCGATGTATCTTTAACCTTTCATTGTTTGAAAACATGGCCACGTGTTCAAATTTTGTCCTCGCCAATTTAAAATTTTTCACCTAATCATTGAACTTCTGTACGGATTTTTGAACTTGGTTTCTAACAAAACAAGGCCTAGAATTTTATTATAGGTATGGCTTTGTTAGAAACCAAGTTCGAAAATCCTTACATAAGTTAAATGATTAGGAAATTTGTTTGAATTGGTGAGGACTAATTTTGAACAGGTGACCATGCCGCTTTAAATTTCAGTGCTTATCTTAAACAATTGCGTAAAGCTCAATACACGAACTCTTTCTCAAAAGTAGTTTCAATCTTTTTTGTGTGTTTTGGGGTCTTGAATTACCAAGTCCGTCTGAAAAAAATGTAGAAACAAGTTTTCGGGTGATTTAAGGCAGTTAGAAACGTTTGGCTCCCAAAAAAACTTGCCTTTGTCCCCTCTGTAATTTTTGGCAAAAATTTTTCTAATCAAAAGTTCTCAAAATTGTATATACTATATATATACTTTTTAATAATTTTAATACAAAAATAATTCGGTATAAAAATGGTAGAAAATAGGTCTTGGTCCCCCAAGATGAAGCTGAATATCAGAAATAAAAAAAATTATCGCAATTTTTTTTAATTGCCTTCCTGCATTCAAACCGAGAGCTGAAAAAAAGGAAAAAGAGATAGGAAATACCTAAGACCAAATTGAAGGGTGACAGCATCAACCAAAAGGTATGTTTAATACACATTTCAAGACATAAGTTAGACAAAAAAATGGTTCACATTGCTTCAAGAAAGAGTTGGTTAAACAAAAAGGACAAAACCAATATGTTTCCTTGCGAAATAACGAGTTTTGGAAAAAGTACTTTTTCCGACCCTAAAAATTTTTTTTTAAATGTACTTATTTTTAAATTGTCATTCCCATCCCTGTAATAAGGACTATGTCCTAATCGGACTATAGTCGTAAAGAGGACTATAGTCTTACTTTAGGACCACAGTCCTAAAGTAGGACCATACTACTCTTAGGACATTTGTAGGACCATAGTAGTCCTAAAAAGTCCTATATAGGACCAAATTATCATCCCTGCTCCCAAACTCATTTTTTTGCTCATTTCCTAGCACAACTTTGTCGAAAATTTCGCCTTTCAAACCTCATATTAAGATGGTTTTTTCAGGTTATTTTAGGGTTGCTTTTTGCCTTTTTAAAATCAAATAAAGTTAAAAATTACAGATTTTGAACAGGTTTTTACTTTCTGGGGCCTACCACATAAATAACTCTGGTATGCATGCTTTTTCATGCATCCAGAGTCATTTCGAGAGATTTTTGTCTCAGGTATATATGTGTGTGCATCTCAACTCCAAGCCCCCTGCACCTCCGAACGGTATACTACCCAGCATACTACTCCTAAGAGTAATATACTACTTGGTTTTTTCGGATTTACCCTGTATTGTTTTTTTTACAAAATAAACAGTCAGCACGGTACCCTGACTTACAATTTTTTTCACATTAGAAAAAAAAACGATACCTCGGTCGCGAGATTCAATGGACTCTTCTATGCTCGGATCCTGTCGACCACGTGTCAACAAAGCTTTTAATTGTTTTCTGGCTCTTGTGAAGCCACTTTTATATGCAGCTTTCGGTGCTTTAGCGTCTATTGGAATCTGGAAACCACTTTTTCAAGTTCTTTTCAAAAATAGGGTGGCCCACGTTTCGTCCAATCAAATCTTTGCGATTAATTGGATCACTCTCTGTGCTAGCTGCTCTTCTCATCATACGGAGCTAAACATATTTTTTAAATTTTTTTAAATTTAAAGGACCATCGCCGTTGATGACAATGGCAATTTCGAGTTTTTGAATTGGCGAGGGACAACCGGAGATGCGGAAAATGTTTTCGCGGATTTTTTTTATTTTGATCTTAAATTTAAATTTCATGTAATAGGTGAGGTGAATCAACAGTTATCTATAATAAGTTATAGCTCAATGGGAGTCAGCTAAGTCGTCCGATCTGGCATTGTTAACTAATTTTGGGCTCGACTAGTGGAGGGTTCTTAATTTTGAACAAATTCTAATCGCAGACAAAAATAACTCGAAATATATGTTCGAAATAAAAGAGCTGCCCCCCCCCCGCGAATTCAAAAACTCGAAATTGCCATTGTAATCAACGGCGATGGTCTTTTAAAGGAGGACAGACTTTAGGGCGGGGGGGGGAGGATTTTGACTAGAAAGTAGAATTTTGCGACCTTAAGTTAATTTTTATTTTAAACCCCTAATTTTTTTACACGCAATCGATATTATCATGAATCCACCCGACAAAAAACACATCAGATCAAAATTTTAAAATAATTTTTTTTTCGAAAAAATCGCCCTCGTCCAATTCAAAGTCACCGTTGTGGTTTTCGGGATTGTTTCAGAACAAATGTTTTTATTGGTGATATAGTGGACATGATTATATACAATTTTATACTCAAGATGACTCATGAAAGAAAGGCTACATTGTGAATATAAGGATGTATATGATTATGCCTGTGAAAATTACGAAAAATTAAAAAATTTGAGAAAAAAAATTCAAGCTTTTAGAAAGCTCAGAGTTTTTTGAGACTTTGGTTTTTTTGCAAATTTTACAGGCGTTGTCATGTTCAAGCCCTGCTTTCTGGCGTCACTTTGAGTATAAAATTGTATATAATAGTGTTCACTAGAGCACCAATAAAAACGTGATTTCTGAAAAAGTTCCGAAAACCACAAGGATAACTCTGAATTGGAGCAGGGCGATTTTTTCGAAAGAAAATTATTTTAAAATTTTGATCTGGACCTGTACTCAAAACAAACAAAAAATTAGACTGTTGCTTATTCGACCATATCTCGGCGATTAGTCAACTTTACCAAACTTTACCAAAAACAATTTTTATGGGTCGAAAGAGAAACTCAGTGGCTTTCAGATGAGATATAATGGCCTGTTCACATACTGAGAGTGAGAGTGGGAGTAAGTTGTCATTGTGAACACCCTTACTCTCACTATCACTCCCACTCTCACTCTCGGGTGTTCACAATGCGTTTTCACTATTTTGCATTTAACTAATTATTTTAATATTTTATTTCCTAAATTTCATCATAATATTGTAAATTACGACAAAAGATTGCTTGTTGGATAGTTATCATGTAAAATTTCGATAATAGACACAGGTCTATTAATAGAGGTTTCATAGCATTTTAAACATTATTTTATGTTCTTAGTTCTTCATTCACTTCTCCCTATCCGAGCCTGATTCATAGTTGTCCAAAATTATTCTTATATCTTCTTTTAACTCCAAGCAGGGGCGTACGCAGGGGGGGGGGGGGCAGGGGGGCACGTGCCCCCCCCGTCAGATTTTTCCGAAAACGGTGTAGGTAAAATGGCCTCGAAAATTTGAAAAACGGGTTAGGTAAAATGGCCTGAAAATGGCCTGGTGCCCCCCCCCCCCGTCAGAAATTCCTGCGTATGCCACTGACTCAAGAGAGTAAAGCTGCTATCCTTTCCCAACGCTTGAATCCAATAAACTGACTGCACAAATAGGGAGAATTCAACAGTCAGTGTGTTCACGGTTTTCAAAGCGTGTAAAATAACGTTCTCGACACCATCTGTGTGAAGGTAAAGGGGAATTTCGAATGCTGGATACAGCTGGCTGTGATGAATTGCGTGAGCTCTCTATTCCTAAAAAATTGTTATGGCATACCCGTCTTTCATATATTCGTCCTCAACTTAGTCCAAAAGAGAAGGAGACGATTGATGTCATAAAGAACTTCAGCTTTTTTGCCTATAAAAATTCAAATATAGTTTGTTTTTCACAATATCTGGTCGCAATCCATGTTATTATGAACAAATTTTAAAAATAAAAAAAACAAGTAAATTAGTTTTTACGCAAAAGGAAAAAAGCATTGTGAACACCCGAGAGTGAGAGTGGGAGTGAGAGTGAGTGTAAGGTGCATTGTGAACACCCCTTACTCTCACTCCCACTCTCACTCTCAGTATGTGAACAGGCCATTATATCTCATCTGAAAGCCACTGAGTTTCTCGTTCGACCCCTAAAAATTGTTTTTCGTAAAGTTGACTAATCGCCGAGATATGGTCGAATTAGCATTAGTCTAATTTTTTTTCGTTTTGAGTACGGGTCCTGATGTGTTTTTTGTCGGGTGGATTCATGGTAATATCGATTGGTGTGAAAATTAGGAGTTAAAAATAAAAATTAAATTAACTTAAGGTCGCAAATTTCCATGTTGTAGTCAAAATACCCCCCTCCCCCTAAAGTCTGTCCTCCTTTAAATTAGGATGATATCCACAAACTTTTGTGGTCGATGTAGTTGCCAAACTCTGTCTTCTATGAACATGCTTTTTCATTTTCTCTAAATTGGTATATAATTTTTTTCTTAATATATATATTCGTCAGTAAAAATACTTGATTAGTTTTAGCCTGGCATCTTCTAATATAAATGTCGCATCCACATCCGGAGTTTCAGCCTCTGACAATATTCTAAATTCCATTAAAATATTGGGTTGGCTAATAAGTCATGGCGTACTTTTTTTTAATTTGAAGTTTTGTCTATAAGCAAATAAATAGTGGCTGAGCGCCATATGCCATTTTGTAGCATGAAAGCTTTTCTTTCATCACTGTTTTTTACTTTTTAACATTTTTCAATAAATATTGGTTTCTAGGCTCAAGAGGGGGAGGTGGAGCTCAAGTCAAGAAAAACAAACATCTTCGACATCGTTTAAACTGGTTACCGCGGCTATACTGTAGAATGCACGAATAAAAGGGGGCCACTAATGACTCAGGCCCACTAACAAGAAGATGTTGAACATAGTTTTTGAATACTGGGGCCTACCGCATAAATAAACTCTGGTATGCATGCTTTTTCATGCATCTAGAGTCACTTTCGAGTGATTTGTGTCTAAGGTATGTGGGTGTGCACATCTCAACTCCAAGCCCCGAAGGGGCCCAGGGGGTTTTAGAGTTAGAGATGCGCGCACTCACACAGGAGCTCAAGTTTGAGTTTAAATTGGGTCATGTTAAGCTTTAATTTGAGTAACTATTAAACTTTAAAAACGACGACCTAGTAGCTTAACATGACCCTATTTAGAGTTTAACCTAGGGTTGTACAATTCCCGGAATTTTCCAGTTTTTCCTTATTAAATCCTCCATATACTCGAGAGAATTCTCCGGAGAATTCTCCGATTTTTATTTTTTCGGAGAATTATACAGCCTTAGTTTAACCTTACCCAATTTAAACTTTAACTTTACTCTAATTAAAATTTAAACTGACTCAATTTAAACTTTGATTTTACCCAATTTAAACTTTAATTTCACTCTATTTAAACTGGATCTTACCCAATTCAAACTTCAAAAAGTATATGGGCTACCAGGCGGAACCGAACTTTTACATCAGTGATATCACACTCGCCAACTTTAAATAGCTCGTTCTCAGTGATTTCTCCCGGAAAAAATCTGTCCTACAGTTTTGTAGTATTTTTCACCAGCTTTCTGCTGGTATCTTCGGTTTTTTCATATGAAACACTTTATGCAGAGATCGAACAAGTTTTAGTAAAAACTGGTGGGGTGAGCGTTGGCCAAACGTTTTTTGGCCAAACTTCTTTTTGAACCAATACTTTCTTTCGACCAAAATTTTTTAACCAGTCTTGGCGTTCCGCCACGGAAGCTTTGGCCAATTCAACACTTCCGCCAATCGAACTTTGGCCAATATTATACTTCAGCCAGTCGGACTTTGGCCAATATTATACTTGAGTCAGTCGAGTTTTGACCAATATTATACTTCAGCCAGTCGGACTTTGGCCAAGCCTTTGTTTCAGCCACTCGGACTTTGGCCAATATAATACTTGAACCAGTCGAGTTTTGGCCATTGTTATACTTCAGCCAATCGAGTTTTGGCCAATATAATACTCGAGCCAATCGAGTTTTGGTCAATATAATACTTTAGCCAATCGAGTTTTGGCCAATATTTTACTTCAGTCAGTCGGACTTTTTCCAAAATTTTTTTTACCGCAAGTCAATTTAACCAGTGAATGTTCCTAATTAACTCATTGCCTTCACCATCACTTATCTATAATTATCATTTCCGACAATCAACAACTAAACCTCATTTGACGAATAATAGTACGCTAAACAAACCATTATTTTCCAACTCACCCTATTTGATGTATATACTAGAGCAGACTTTGGCATTCCTTGGTTATTTATTCATGATTTGTTCTGATCATTCATATATCGTCACTCAGTTAGGGTGTCCTATCATCAAGGCTGATGCTTTATTGTGTTGCCTCACTATTGAGACTCGACTGTATATAAAGTCTCGAATGCATAATACCTAATTATCCTCACTTTCAAGGAACACCAGATCAATGGAAAGCGACATTTTATTTAACTTCAACAAACAACAATAAATCGGACCAACTCAAAGAACAAAACATTTACAACAGTTAAATGATCAACAACTAAATGTTGTTCTCATGGATATCTTGGAATTCTGCGATCAGCTTCTCCGGATCGCCGGTCAACTTGGATAGCTCGCGTAGCACGGGTGACACTTGTAAGACTTGCCGGGACATTTTCTGAGTTGAAGTTTTCTGTAGCATCTACCAGAGCCAAAATGATTGCGGGATTGCTGGTCTTGGATCGCTTATTCTGCAGTAGTGGGTCACGCACGCGAATAGTCTTAGCTTTGGACGCCACACCTAAAATGAAAATTAAATGACAAGCTTAAACACAAAAAAATTAATATGCTACCCAGCTCCATCTTGAACATCGTGAGAACAAAAGGTTTATTTCACCCGGTGGATCATCGTGAAACACAAATGGCGTCTGGTCGGCGAAGTATTTCCATCCCTCCGGTATCTCGACATCTTGAAAGTTTCTGGCGCCAGGCGGATAATTCTTTGCGTCCTTAATTAATTTTTTCTAATGGCAGGTATAATTTTTTATTACCTTTCTAGCCTTTGCGATCAAGTGACGAATATTCTCATAGTCAACAGCGGCAATCACAGAGTCATCTAGGATGAGGTTCTCAATGGCTTGGTTGTACACGTCGCGAGGTGAAATCTAAAAATACTAAATTTGGCTCGTTGCACTCACATTTGCTTTTTCTACTTTTCGATTTGCCATACTTATGCGAAGAGCCTCTTGATACACTTGAAGTTTGCCTACATCCACAGGGTCTGCTTCATGGGAATGCTCAGTGATAGTCTCCATTTTGTAGGTGTTGTTATTCAGAACAACCTTGGCCATGCATCCTCCTCTGTGATGTTTGCAAGAGTAAACGACGTCTCCATTGCCTCGGTTGTAGCGAAAAGTATACAGGTAACCTGAATGATAACAATAAAAAAATTGTCATCGGGAATGAATTAAAGAAAGTAACCGTCGTATTCACCATATCACGTCCTTCTTGCTCATAACAAACTGAAGCTGCTCAGGCTCGGGGTTGACTCGGAAGTTGTTGAGATCCTCCATTGGCACGAGATCCTCTTCATCTTCATAGACTCCATAATTGATGTCAGGCAAAAAGTCGGGATCTTCTTCATCATCGTAAATTTCCATGACGATATCTAGAAAAGAGTAAAATTGAGGCCATGAATAAGCCTATTAGATATATAAAAGAGAACTTTTATTAAGATAAATATCTAGTTAAAAGACGATGTCTAATGGCTCTTAATTGCTGGTAACATATGATATCTTATAATATATAATTGGAAAAGTCCGACTGACTGAAGTAAAATATTGGCCAAAACTCGTTTGGCTGAAGTATTATATTGACCAAAACTCGATTGGCTCGAGTATTATATTGGCCAAAACTCGATTGGCTGAAGTATAACAATGGCCAAAACTCGACTGGTTCAAGTATTATATTGGCCAAAGTCCGAGTGGCTGAAACAAAGGCTTGGCCAAAGTCCGACTGGCTGAAGTATAATATTGGTCAAAACTCGACTGACTCAAGTATAATATTGGCAAAGTCCGACTGGCTGAAGTATAATATTGGCCAAAGTTCGATTGGCGGAAGTGTTGAATTGGCCAAAGCTTCCGTGGCGGAACGCCAAGGCTGGTTGAATAAAAGATTGGTCATAACCGAATTTGTCCTGAGAAGAAGTTTGGCCAAAAACGATTGGCCAATTATCACCCCACCTAAAAACTGACATGTTTTAGATATATCTCATCTGATTATATCTCATCTGAAATCTCATCTAAGCAAATGGACCATATATCTCCGCTAATATAGCGTAATTTGGAAAAATAAATGACAAAACCAGAATCCTTGCAACTTTTTGGACTAGATTAATCAAAACATCCGGCCAAAGATCAAGAAAAATTTTAAATCTAGAATAAAAAAAGTGTCTGTCCCGAGGCGGGAACGAACTTTTTAATGTGTTGTTCAAAAAGACAGCAGAAAAAGAGGGTTATTTTCAAATGTTCAATGACAGACCGCCAAAGTCGATTTCGCCTTTCGACGTGTTTGACACGCCGTGTGATGCACCACCACAGCCTTACCCACTAGGCTACCATGTCGTTTTGAATTTTAGAGGTTATGCATGGGCTATATATCAGTGAGACTGTTTTTGCAACCCTAATTTTATAGAGTTTCTACCAAAAGTTATTTATTTTGTCATGATTAGAAAGCGATTCAAGTTCAAATAGCACTATAAAAACAAAATTTAGTGTTACTGGGTAAAAAGCGCTGTAAAAAGGGGCCAGTAAAAAGGGCTGTGTAAGGTGGCCAGGTACTTAACTATATTTTTATTCTCCTTTTTTCTTCCGAAATATTTTTTTTTGTGCTACTAGTTAGTAATTGCTATTATTGTGGTTAATAATACTTAGGTACTACAGTCGAACCTCGACATGACGCCACTCCCTGGACCGGCCAACAGGTGGCGTTATATCGAGGTTTGACTGTGTTGGTCATGCCATACTTTTTTTTTATTTCTTACAGCAACTACAGTCCGAATGATCAGTAGTAGTCTAAGTATGGCTGATCCGATTTTTCTTAATTTGTTTGAAATTAGTCTTTCTTGTTTTGTAACAAACTTCTATTATTAACACGTTTGTCTGTAATCCAGCTTCAGTTCTATTGCATAATCCAAACCAAGTGACCATCTATTTAGTGCGAATTTTTATTATGTTTTTCGGGTTCTAAAACTTGTTCTTTGCACTCATCCGAGCACTCTTAAGAAGGCTTTATAATAGCAAAAATGCTATTTTGCGTTTTTTTTTATTTTTATTTTTCGAATGACAGTTTTCTACCTCCAAACTATTTTTAGATTATCGTAATAATTCACGAAAAAGATTTTTGAAGCTGAAACATATGAAAAAAAATTCGACGCTACTCGGTAATAACCCCCCCCCCCCCCAAAAAGCTACTCGGAATAACATAAAAGGTCCAGAAAAGCAATTTAAAGGGGATTATGGGCTGTATTGGGAGGGGAAGGGAATAATACAGGGCCACTTTTTTTAGCTGCTTTACCATGTTTTTCAACTCGGGCCGTGGCAAAAATAGACTCTATATGCATTTTATGATCAAGTGTACTTCTCGGAATCATTTCTAAGGTAAGTGCGTGCGCGCATCTCTAACTCTCAAGCCCCTGCGCCCCGAAGGGATTTACCCCGTTTTGGTCACTGGAGCTGGGAAAAGAGAGCCTCTAAATGCATTTTCGTTCAAAAGTCTTACTCGGAATTATGTCTAAGGTGAGTGCGCGCATCTCTAACCAACCAAGCCCCCTGCGCCTCCTTCGGGGCGCAGGGGGCTTGAGAGTTAGAGATGCGCGCACGCACTTACCTTAGACATGATTCCGAGAAGTACACTTGATCATAAAATGCATATAGAGTCTATTTTTGCCACGGCCCGAGTTGAAAAACATGGTAAAGCAACTAAAAAAAGTGGCCCCTGTATTATTCCCTTCCCCACCCAATACAGCCCATAATCCCTTTTAAATTGCTTTTCTGGTCCTTTATGGCGAAATTATTGCTTAAAAATGTGTTTTGACCACTCCTAAAAATATTGATTTGGGGGGGGGGTGTTATAACCGAGTAGCTTTTAGGGGGGGGGGGGGTGGTGCGTTATTACCGAGTAGCGTCCAAAACTCTATGTTGCATCCTTTAAGGGACCGGATTTTTCGGCCGAAAATGGTCTCCCCATTTCCCGGCCTGAGGCTACGAGCCAGAGGCTCAGCCATCCAAAAGTTAAACGACAACCATCGGGATCCACCCGGCTGATCAGTCCGATCATTTCGAGTGCTTATACTTTTACGTGCACCACAAGTGGCTGGGTACCTAAATACTGATACCGAGGCATTCCTTTGTACCAACACCTGAGTACCTTTAGTTAAATATAAAAGGCTGAGTACCACCTGGATACCTCACACGGTATGAAACTAATCCAGACTAGAGTTCCGGCAAGTGAAATTGCTGTTTTAGTATTATCAAACCATGTTCAGCACATGATTTTGCACAAGTTCACTGATTTTCAATTACTTTCAGCCGAATTAACAAAATTTCGGATTCTCGAGGATACCCATTTAGGGTATTCATGAGAATACCAAATTAGAGGACACCTATTTCTTTTTCAAAAAGCCATATCTCAACACTCTTATATTCAAAAAAATCTGTAACATGGGTTTTGTAGCTTGTGTGAAAGTGGGGATTTACCGAGGGTGAAATGAGTAGGTTGGGGCAATCACTAACAAGGAAAGTATCCGAGGTGTGATTCTGAGGACGAAAGATGATAAAAAAAATTAATGTCTTCTTGTGGAGCACCCCCAGGTTACGTGTGAAAGTGGTTGGCTAACCCCATGCAAAAGTCGAAATTTTGAGAAATGATAAATTCCATAATTAATTTAAAAATAATTAAGTTCGAAATGTGACGATGATATCATGGTTTTGCTGGATTATATAATCCTTTCCTCAAAATTTAATTTTTTTCTAGGCTCTCTCCTTCTCGGCCTATGGCTACGAGCCAGAGGCTCAGCCATCCAAAAGTTAAACGACAACCATCGGGATCCACCCGGCTGATCGATATAACCGAGTAGCTCCTAGGATTGGGGGGGAGTATATCCTAATTTTTATTCCAATAAAATACAGTCTCGAGTTTTATATGATATTTATTTTTCAAAAACATAATCCAGAATTTAGTCATATTTAAATAAGTTCAAGTACTCGGCAAGTGATGGCATTCGAAAGCCCAAGATCTCAACGAATTCAAGAAGATATTTAGGTATTATCAATGAACTTTTAATTTTAATCACCCTTATAGAAAAAAAACTCCTTTTAAGTCGTTTGCTTAATTAAATAGTATGAGATACCGGGTTAGGTTGGATGCCCTGAAATTAGGTATGAGATTCCGGGCTGGGTTGGATGTCCTGAAAATGGGCATGAGGTACCGGGCTGGGTAAGATTTTGGTAAGTCTAATTCGAAAATTCATGTTTTATATACCTACATTAGCTAAAAAAACTTATTATGTTTTAAATTCTATTAAAATCAATAGTCAATTAATATAAGATAAATTGTTGAATAAAAATCATGTTTTATTTTAAAATTTTGGCCGCTTCAAGCGGCCATCTAGCACTAGTACGACACGCGTAGCGCGTTTAAAATACTAATAAGTTTCAAAGTAAAAACTGGTTAGTATTTTTTTTTATTCTGTCAAAATATATGCTCCTCACCCTTCCTAGTTAAAAGGTTAATAAAAAAGTTCCAAAAATCAGAAATAGGCCATGAATCAAAATTCGTTCTAGAATCTTGTCAAAACCTACACTTTTTCATCCGGCCTCGAAGTGCCTTCCGCAAAAACATCTCCCTCCTCGTCCTCTTCAATCTCCTCCATTGATGAAAAGGCGGAAAAATCGGAATCCAAGTCTGAATTTTATGGATTTTTTAAACTTAGAAGGCTTGAGGACCATGATTTTTGCGCGCAGTGGCATGTGCGAAATTTGAATTGGCGGGGGACACTTCTCTTTCGTCTAATTCTGTACTCTTTCGGGTCATTCGAAAAAACTCGAAAGAGTACACTGATAGACGAAAGAGAAGTGTCCCCGCCAATTCAAATTTTCCACATGCCACTGCGCGCGAAAACCATGGTTCTTTTAAGCCACCTGAATCTGTATCCACATTAGCTCCATCTCCAAACGCCACAAAACTAGCTGGATTGCTGAGATCAAATTTGGCAGGGAGATGGTGTGAATCTTTGAAATTTTGCCGAAAATCAAGGGCTTCTTTTTGGTTTGCAAATTTTCTTTCGAACGCGACTCCTCAAATCTTAAAAAAGTTTTAAGGAAAAAGTTAACAAAAGTATTGGCTTCTACTTTTTTCGCTGGATTTTCCCACGGGCAATTGCTTGAAGGTGAATCACTGTTTTAGGATGGCTTGAAATTTGTGCTGGGCTAAACACTATATATTTAGCCCTAAAAAGACGCTAAGGAATGTGCCTTTGTGTCGCTTCCACCAACACTGAATCTTCAAAGCTGCCAAATTTTTTCTTTGCAAAGAAATTCTCAGCAAAGCGCCTCTGACCAGCGCCTAAAATGGTTCGAATTTCACCCAAATTTTCAAAACAATATATATTTTATCAATAGCTTATTTTGTAGCCCAGTGCCTTAGCTATATAAAACAACGGCAACTGCACAGATTTTCAGCGGAGGAGAAAATTTTGTGCCATTTTAGAGTTAAGAGGTATAAATGTGCCCGTATTTATGAGCTTAAAAACAGAGAAATTTATTAAACATGGAAAACAGCTAATTTTTTCGCTAAGAAGTTCTGTAAGAAGTAGTACCTGCAATTTGATTATTCCATTCCTCATCTTCAAATAGCGCCTCCTAGTCAGCAATGCTCGAAAATAAGACTGGAGTTTGTAAATATGGTCCATAATGATGCGATGGAGGTGGTCATCCAGCAGTAGCTTCTCGGCATCTCTCATAAAAATCTTTAAAATACTTGAATTATTTTTGTCACATTTTCCTAAATAAGCACCTTTGACTTCCCGTACTGAATGTTTTTGGTCTCAATTATAGGGTTTTGGTGATAAACTGCTGGATATCTTCCTTTGTGCTGTCTGCACCATTTGGCAGCAGTAAGATGCGATACTGATTAACAAATGACTAAAAGTAGTATTGACAAGACAGAGAATTATCATATAAACTTCGAACAGTTTACCTCATATTCAAAGCGAACACTATAGCCAGCCCTTCTAATGGACACAGTCTCCAACATTCCAGTGTATCTTAGTTGGCGAAGTATAATGTTGTCGTCAAAGTAATTGGGGATCTAAATGATTAAATGGTTTAGAAAGGGAGGTATAAAAATGCACCTTCTCATTGTTGGATTTGATGCACCGGATAAAGTATGGAGTCTGAAAGACTATAATGATAAATGAAGAAGGGCTAAACTATGTCATAATTTAGGATCTATTCTCTAGAATGTGGTTGGTGAGCCTTTGGCTCTTACCACATTAGCTGCATGTCTAGATTTTTTATTTTAAAACAAGTCTCATGAAGCGTAGGATAAATTCTTGCCCGTGTTTATCATGCAGGTGCATATTTACCGACAAAGCGCCTCCCAACTCGTGATCAAACACTGCATATATACCCATACGCATATACGTACGCATACGTACTTTTCAGTGCGTTAAGATATTTGTTATTTATTTGAACCGAAGTCAAGTTATTTGAACCGAAAGCTCGGTAGCAAAAAGCCCCCGATCGACATCCCCAGTGATAGGGAATTTCCACAGAGCAGTAGCAGATCTAGTTCAAAAGTACGCAAGAAAACAGACAAAAAGCATACCACACCCATAGCTGCACGCTGTCCAAAAAATAGCGCCAGCGCCGGCGCCGGCAATTTTCAAAATTGAGCGCCAGCGCCGGAAAAAGCGCCAGCGCCGGCGCCAGAGCAGCCAAATTGAAAAAATCGCGCCGGCGCCAGCGCCGGCGCGATTTTGCTGGCGCCGTAAAAAGCGCCGGCGCACTCAAAAGCGGCTTTTCTACAAATTAGTATTGCCCTATATTTATCACCAAATTAGAAGTCTTAAGGTATACTGGAAAAAATTTCTAACTCTTTGTGGAGTAAAATCTGTCAAAGAATTAGGAATAAAAGTGCTTAGTACGTTTGGGATAGTGATAGTAGCCGATCAAACATCGGATGCAATAGAAAAGTTTTTTGATGATGATGATGCCGAGGCCCAACAAATTGTTGACGAGTACCTTGAAATGCTAGTTCAAAAGTTGAAGGCCAGAAAAATAGCCAAGGGAATGAAAAAACAAAACGATGTTCTTGAAGGACTTATTGAATGAAACACGTATTGTTGCATATTCAAGTAACACCACTAGGAAATTTATATTTTTGAAGAAGTTCATAAATTAAAGAATTGGCATGAACTTGTTTTACAACAACAATGACTTAATACAAAACAAAAAAAAGCGACAGTTTAGCAATTCGTGAAAATTTGCGCACCGGTGCCAGCGCCGGTCTATTCACCATTTCACGCCAGCGCCGGCGCCAGCGCCGGCCTAGCCAGAAAAAATTTCGCGAGCGCCGGCGCCAGCGCCGGCCTAGTCAAAATATTCGCGCCAGCGCCGGAAAAAGCGCCGGCGCTCTGAGCGCCCGGCGCTTAAAAAGCGCCGGGCGCCGGCGCTGGCGCTGCTAGCGCCGGCGCTGGCGCTGGCGCTCGTGCAGCTATGACCACACCACGAACATTAACTTCGGGTAATACAGTTGAAAATAAAGTGTGAAAACTGCCAGAAAAAAGGAAATCACGGTATGAGCAAAGTCTCAACCAGAAATTCGAAATTTTAGACCTCCACAACTACAATTTTTGACGCTCAACTACAGGGAGTATCAAAATTACGTTAACATTTTCAAACTTAATATTTTTGTTCAAATTTCAGTTTTTCTTTTTCGTTTATTTGTTTGATACGCCTGTTTTGTTGCTTGTTTCCCCACTTGCGTCCCATTTGCTTAATGGTCTTCGAGTTTATCCATTAAATTTAATTTATGGCCTTCCCATTTTACGTGCACGCTCGATGTCGGTTCATCAAATTAATTTCTATCAATTTTGCAGATATTGCTGCAGTCAAGGGAGGGGAACAACGCGCCGGTTTCGTCCTCCTTCGTCATCAAGTCTTGGATTCGCGCGAATTGGGCAGCTATTCGGAGTGGCAAGGCAAACAATCAGCAATGTGGTTCATCGATCTGAAAAAACTGGTGCTACCAAAAATCCACTGTAGTTGCCCTTCTCTGTTGTCATATTCGCTGTCATTATTTAAGACTTCGTGTGAGAGACGTGCTCAGTAGTGAATGAAGATTTCTGTCCTCGTCTTATAAGCGCTATTTTATGGACGTTTCCGGGGCGTGCCACCCAAAAAATTCGGAAACGGGCCGCTGCGGTGATATGCTGCCCCATTTTTTCTTAAATGTTAACGTAATTTTGACACACTCTGTACACCGCGCAATTTAAGCAAAATTTTAACGGAAATGCTATATTACTTCATAAACAACATGGATAACAGCAGAAGAAAATGATTGGATAACTTGATATGGGATTTCAGAGGGAGACTAGACACACACAATTGTTGAATTTGATTGAGTAACATTTCACCACGGATAGTTTTGGCGATGCGGAGCTAGGCCAGGCCACTGCGCCGGATACAACGAGAAAGGATTGGTAGGATCGAATATTCCAGCAATGCCACTCACATCTGCTCTGACGACTTCAGGATCTACATAGCTAAACCCACGGAACACTTCATTCGTAGATGGCGATGCCGGGGCAGCCGGAGAATCTAGAGAGGAATAAAACAGACTTAAGTCCAGAAATTCAAGCTAACCTTCGGCAGTCTTGTTCGTGTATTCATTGTCAAAGAAGTGAGACGGTCGAACGAACCAGAGAGCATCGGCTTGAAAGGAGGAAGCACCTGACGAGCATACAGTCGCTGCCAATTAATAGACGAAAAGAAACAATGGCACTTGACTTGTTGACCACCATTCGGACCTGACCCAAGACGGTTTTCTGGAGTACGCTTAAATAGTCCCCGCAAAAGATCCTGCGCTTCTAGACTCAAGTAGAACGGCATCACAAGTTTACCACTAAAATAGAATGAAACGTATAATGAGCTGGACACTAAGTAAAACCCACCGAAGCACCAACTCCATAGTCTCTTTTCGATTCTTTCCGCAGAAGGGCAGTTGACCGGTGACCATCTCGAACTTAACATCGACAAATTAAACGAGATTCAAGAGTCAACAAAAATTCGCCTACCATAACGACAGCCAGTGACCAATAATCCGCTTCTTTGGAGTGACCACGGCGAATGATGATTTCCGGAGCCATATACTCCACAGTACCTAAAAGTTTAAGATTGACCAAACAAAACGGCGACATAAAGACTTACCACAAAAACTGTATGTCTTCGCGTCTGCTTCCAAAGCTTCCTTGCATAACCCAAAATCTGTGATAACAACATGTCCTTCCGCGTCCAAAAGGATGCTGAAAGTAGAAGGGTAAAAAATATGGTTGCAAGGCTCAGAGCGAAACCTCACTTTTCAGGCTTCAAATCACGATACACAATTCCAAGAGAGTGTAGGTGATCCAAAGCCAAAACCAACTCCGCAATATAGAATCTGACATCTTCCTCAACGATTTCACCTCTAATCTACAGCAAAATATAAAGAACAAGGTTTTTTGGATGGACAACTTTTAATTACCTTCGAAAGCATGGAAAAGAGGTCTCCGCCTCGAGGAAATCCAAGATCAAGTATAGCTTTCCCTCTGTCTGATAGGCTGAAAAAATTCATGACTACTTTAATCAACACAAAACACACAACCATAATGCAGTTTGACGATAAACGGATGATGAATCTGGGCAAGGATGTCACGCTCCATCTTTGAACGAGCACGATCGCGAACTATAACAGCATACAAATATGTTAACAAAATTGCGAGCACCATGGCCGCCGAACCTCTGAGAGTTGCTTTCTTGAGAACCTTCATGGCGTAGAGCTGCCCATATCGCTCCCCTTCATCTTGCGCACCAAATACACCTTTCCGAACGAACCTTGGCCTAAACTACTACGTAAATAAGAGTTTTCAAGAATTAGTGCACCAACCTAACATATTTAGAATATCAAAGTGGCTTGCATCCGCCTTCTCGCCGTTCTTGCTGATATCATGCAGTTTGATTTCCTGTAAAAACACATCTACACTGGACAGCAGAAAGCTAAAAGAGGTGTCGGAATACCATGGTATTGTTTACGCTTGATCCCTGCAAAGTCAAATTCGACATGTCTCGGATAGCACGATTGAACGGATCAGAATCATTAGCCCAGCCAGCAGAAATGTTCAAATTGCCCCCACCCGAAGTATTCATCATAGAAGCTGCCAGCGCATGAGACTGAAGAGATGCGTCCATCCAACCATAAGCACTTTCATCAGCATTTGCATTGGTCCACATCTTCAACTTGCTTTCACCTTTCTTGCCTTGCATTTTTCTCAGTCTTTTTGATAGAGCAATAACTAAAAAAAATCCGGCTTCAATTACTTATCCAGGCTTTTCCTTACGAAAAAAAGAACAGCGTCACATCAAATTCGAGCACTTTTGGCCGTTGCAACTTTGAAAATGATGTTCAAATAGAAAAATTGGGCGCGCTTTCAAAGAAGATATGTTTTGGCAATTTTTTACCATTATTTTTAGGACGGTACGTTAAGATGGCCAGTTTGGGGATAAAGTGCCCATGAAATGTGAAAAAATGGGCTCTAGGTCAATTGCTAGACGGTCAATTGGTCGACAGTTTTATCAAGTTTAGTTTTATCATGCCAAACGAGTGAATCAATATACATTCGAAGTGTTTCCAAAAAAGCATTTCCAAACACCCTATATCGACATGTAATCGCATCAAAAGCTTGAAAAGATATAATTTTTGAGTTCTGGTCTGTACAAAATTGTGTTTTGTGCATTTTGTAATTTTCGACCATTGGCCCTTCTTTGGCTGTTTTACCATGTTTTCAACATGGGACTTGGCGAAAAGAGCATCTAAATGCATTTTTAATCAAGAGTATTGCTCGGAATTATCTCTGAGGTAAGTGAGTGCGCGCATCTCTAACCAACCAAGCCCCGACACACCCACATACCTTAGACACAAATCACTAATCAAGGGACTCTAGATGCATGAAAAAGCAGGCATACCAGAGTTTATTTATGAGGTAGGCCCCAGTATTCAAAACTATAATCAACATCTTTCCTGTTGACACAAAATAAGCCCTTTTTTGGTTCATTTTATACCCCGATACAGCCCTCAAACTCCTTAACACAGAAAGGACGAACGGCGAGACCGGCACATTCTGTTGCAGAATTTAGTGAAGAATCAAATTTATTTTTCCACTTTTTCCACTCAGAAATTCCCTTTTTAAATTGGCGCCCTTTTATTTTGCGGTAATTCTACAGATGGAAAGTGAACCAAGATCACTTCTAGAACCAAAATTTAACGTTCTTTCACATGGCATAAAGTTTTTATTTTCGACATAGCGTCTGAAGTAGGTTTTCGAGCCATAATTCGTAAAAAGTTCGACTTTCAAAAGATGGAATTTTTTGAAATTTGAATATTTTATTTGAGAAAAATAATATTTATATTTTATTTAATATTTTATTTATACAAGCTTGTGATATGTCATTTGAAAGCTATTTTAATGTGCTTTATAATTGTTCAAAAAGAGAAAGCTAGTGTTCACAAAAATTGGGGGTTATTGTCTTTTGAATGTTGAGGAAGTATCCAAAAATGACAATTTTCAAAAATCGCGTTTTGACCACCTTGTTCCGACTAAAAAAAATGAAAGTAGAAAAATAATTTGATTCTTCACTAAATTCTGCGGACAAAGCTTTTTTTGCTGCAAAAGGACTTTTTTTGCTGCAAAAATTAGTTGATGCAAAAAGTCTTTTTTTTTGCTGCAAAAAAACTTTTTTTTTGCTGCAAATATTTTTGCTGCAAAAAGACTTTTTTTTGCTGCAAAAAAACTTTTTTTTGCTGCAAAAATTCTTTTTTTCGCTGCAAAAAGACTTTTTTTTGCTGCAAATCGGCTTTTTCTGTCCAAACTATTTTAGCTGTAATTTTGGCGTGCGGTCAATTAGTCCACGGTCAATCGCTCCACGGTCAATTGGTCCACAGGTGAATTGGTCCACAGGTCAATTGCTCCACAAAATTATTTTCAAATTTATCTTTTTTGTCTTGTGAAGAACTTCTGTTATTTTAACAGTTTTTCGATAATTCAGCCTTAACCCTACTGGTTAATCCACGCACCAACCAAAACAAGGTGGTCGTCCACCTGGAGCAAAATTTTTGGTTTTGTTGGTGCATGGACACAGATCCAGCGTTGCACAGAAAAATGTTTAAAAATATTTTGTGCCAGGAAAAAATTTTGTGGATAATTTCGGTATCGATGAATTCGCTTAACGCCTATTTTCACAGTTTTTGTAAATCTTGTATAACGTGAATTCACTACTGTCAAAACATCTTTAGAATGCTCGAATTAATGCAGAAAACAGTTTTTGGAACCTAAAAAAACATAAAAAATTGACCAACCACTCGGTTTTGTTGGTACTTGGAATATCCAGAAGATCGAGCTACCAATGAAAAATGGTCTAATAAACAACCTGGGTACCACCTAGAAACAACCACCACCCAAGCACCACTACCTAGCACTTCTACTCCTGAATACCGGTACCTGGTCAATGCCTTGGTACTAGTACCGTACCACTACCTTAACACCAGTTCAGCTTTCAGGGTCATTCCAGCAATTTTAACGAAACTATAAATTACCCACAAAATGAATTTTACTATTATCAAACCCTCTTTAGAATGCTCGAATTAGTGTAAAAACAGGTATTAGAACCCGAAAAACATAAAAATGATTTAACAACAAAGGGATGACCACCAAACCGGTTGGTGCGTGTATTAACCAGTAGGTTAAGGCTGAATTATCGAAAAACTGTTAAAATAACAGAAGTTCTTCACAAGACAAAAAGATTTTGTTGAAAATAATTTTGTGGAGCAATTGACCTGTGGACCAATTGACCTGTGGACCAATTGACCTGTGGACCAATTGACCTGTGGACCAATTGACCTGTGGACCAATTGACCTGTGGACCAATTGACCGTGGATCAATTGATCGTGGAGCGATTGACCGTGGACTAATTGACCGCACGCCAAAATTACAGCTAAAATAGTTTGGACCAGAAAAAGCCGATTTGCAGCAAAAAAGCCGATTTGCAGCAAAAAAAAGTCTTTTTGCAGCGAAAAAAAGAATTTTTGCAGCAAAAATATTTGCAGCAAAAAAAAGACTTTTTGCATCAACTAATTTTTGCAGCAAAAAAAAGTCTTTTTGCAGCAAAAAAAAAGCTTTGTCCAAATTTTGCAACAGAATGTGCCGGTCTCACCGTTCGGCCTTCCCGTGTTAAAGGGGCAAGCCCACGCTAATAAGAGGTGGCGCCGGGAATTCAAAATTATTTCCCATTCGTTGAACTTCTGTACGGATTTTTAAACTTGATTTCTAACAAACAAGGCCTAGAGTTTTATTTTAGTCCTTGTTTTGTTAGAAGCCAAGTGAAAAATCCTTACAGAAGTTCAGTGATTAGGAATTTTTTTTAATTCCCGGGCACCACCTCTTATTAGCGTGGGCATGCCCCTTTAAAAGACCATTAAACTTAATAAGCACAGCAATTTGGAAATTTTGAATTTTAAACTGAGGCTAAAAAAAGAAACAAAACAGAGAAGATACCAGTGATTGCAAAATGACAATGATAATTATCATTTTGTCATTTTGTCAGATGACAAAATGACAATTTATCATAATGACCATTGTCATATGACAATATTTCAGAATGACAATTATCATCTGACAATTTTTCCAAATTGTCATATGACAATTTGTCATCTGATATTTTTTTAAAAATTGTCAAATGAAATTTGTCATCATGATAGCTTGTCATCATGACAATTTGTCAACATGACCTGGAAATTGTCAGATCCCAATTTGTGAAATTTTTGCTTTGTCAGATGATATTTTTCTGTCGATTACTAGTATGAAAACTTTTCTGCATTAATTCTGTCAGTGTCAGGTTTGTAAAACTTTGTATTTCAGCTTATTAATGTCGCAAGAAGATGCTCAAGTTCCATCGGTGGGGAAGGCCGAGCAACGCTTCCATTGAAAAAGAGAAAAAGATCTTCAAGATACCTAAGGCCAGGGGACCACCATAATTTTGTCAATAATCTTTTCGAATGTTTTTTGTTTGCATGTGAAATTTTTTCAAAATATAGAACCGCTTACTAGTCGAGCCCAGCATTGCGTGACATTGCCAGATCGGACGACTTATCCTGCTTTCACTGCACCATTACTACCTATATGAATCTGTGTTAAAATTTTACTCATAAATAGAATTCAAATTTTCAATGCACACAAAAAAATTAATTCAATAGGATAATAAGTTAGAACATAAGAGTTCGGACTTCTGCAGGTTTAAATATGCGAGTCGAGAGTTGTATGAAGCGAGGTATTCGAAAACGTGGTTTTTTACCGAAATTCCCAAAAAAATGGGCACTTTTTCAAATTTCCTGGGCCCTCTTTTCCCAAAACTGGTCATTTTTCCGTATTTTTACTTTCTATAATTTGTAGTTTTCTAATATAGTTTCTATAATTGGTTAAAGTTTCAGGATAACTGTGTTTATGATAAACGCCGTAGATTAAGGCTCAAAACTAAAAGCTTAAAGCCGCTTCAAAATTAGCAAAAATGACATGCAGCCATGTGAAATCGAACCTAAGAGTTTTGACATAAAATAGTGGATATTAATCTTGGATTCAACCAAAAAATCACCGCTTGTGAAAGAGTCTTCATTAACTTGGACAAGGAATAGTCAAATTGTCGGCTGACAGACTTGTTAGAAATGGACTTCTTGCCAATCATATTCCTGACAGCCTGAAACACACACAACATTCATTAATACAGTAAAACTAGGGTCTGCAGGCGCCTATCGGCGCCTATTCCGTTCGAGAACATTAGTGATTCGGGCACTATTCCTGTGGTTCGGGATAGAGGCGTAGCCAGAAAAATCTGACGGGGAGGGGGCTGAAGGCCCCCGAGAGGTCATTTTACCTACACCGTTTTCGAGTTTTATGGTGCTTTTAATTAACAAAGTTTTTTTAAAAAATCTGATGGGGGGGGAGGGGGCTATAGCCCACTCAGACCCCTCCCCTGGTTACGCCCATGGTTCGGAACATTAGTGGTTCATTTATATTGGTAGCTCAGGTAGATTAATCGTTCGAGTGCATTAATGGTTAGGGTAGATCATCCATCTTACCTGTGAACCCACCAACTCTGCCTTGCCTACCCTCACCTACCGTCGCCTATCCTCGCCTCTCCCCGCCTATTCTCGCCTACCCTCACCTACCGTCGCCTATCCTCGCCTATCCTCGCCTATTTCGCCCACTATAACGTACAGCTGACCTGGTTCCCAGGGTGTACGTTATATCAAATTTTGACTGTAGAGATTCCACGTGAACACTTAACTATCTTATCTGGCTACTTACCCACCGTAAGTGGCCATTCACCTACCCTACATGGCAGAAAAGGCAGAAGGGGACTGGCAGAAAAGTGGGCTCTAACACAAAAATCCCCTTAAATCCAGGCTAAAATCCAACATCACCAATTTGGAGGGCAAGGAAAACATTTTTTAAAAGCAACTTCAATTATACATGTTTGTGCTTAAAAGAAAGCCAAGATGTTGTACTTGAAGGTTCCGCAAAGATATCTGACATTAATTTGCAAAAATGGCAGAAAAGTAGGCTTGAACACAAAAATCCACCTTAAATCCAGGCTAAAATCCACCATTTCCAATTTAGAGGGCAAGGAAAATTTTTTTAGACGCAACATCAATCATACGCGCTTGTGCTTAAAAGAAAGCCAAGATGATAAACTTGAGGGTTCCGAAAAGATATCAAACATAAAAATGTAAAAACTGACCAAAAATTGGGTTGTAAAACGATAACTTCATAAAAAGTATGACGGACGGAGCCCTCGACCCCTTTACAAATCCACCACACCTGAAGTGACTTGAGATATGACTGGCGCTGAGGGGGTTGGGCTGTGGAGTTCTTCTAGCTCTGCGCACAATTGTTTTGAACATGGAAGTGTCACAAAAGTCAGGTATGGATCCTTCACTAATTTCTCCTCGCAGAAATCGGCTTAGGTGAGAATCAAACGATGACTTTCTGCTCAGGCTTTGTGATGGTTCGCTGGGCTTCAAGCGGTCAACACTTTCTAAAGTCCAGATATTGAATGTGATTGAAGCGTGAAGAGTATTAAAAGAGAAGTTCTGTAATTTTTTAGTTCATCAAGGCCACCTCGACCCCTTAGAAAATGGGAAATTAAGTGTTTCGGCTTAAACGAAAGCTTACAATGTGCTGAGTGCGATAGCAATATTCGACCACTTTTTCTTGGTAATTCACCGAACTGTGGCCTCCCGAAGTTTGGTACTCAGAAAAAGCAGTAAATTTCTTAAAATAGTTCATACTCGCTGAAAATTGAATGATTCAGAGCCGTTTAAACGCTTATTCGACGCGAAATGACTTTCGCTTTCTAAGAAGCACAAAAACGTTCCAGTTTGTTGAAAATTTAGGCGAAATAAGTGTGTTTTTTTTCCAAAAATGAGTAGTTTTCCAACACCAATTTTTGGCGAAAAAACCGCCATAAAAATTGGAAATCGGCGTGCAGCCTCCTAAGTTTTAGTGCATTAGACAGGAAATTTAAACTAGCATCTTTCTGACAGGAAATTTCCGAAAAGTTGAGGGAGGCAAGACGAAAAGGCCTTTGAACTTTGCTAGTTGTCACTGACTCTTTTCAGTTTTTGACGCAAAAAATATTTTTTACTAAGAAAACCTGAAATTCTGACACTGGATTCATGATCAGCGTATCTAATTTGCTTCTGAGACCACTCTTAGAAGTGCACTTTAAACGTCCTATTTCAAATTCCCACCAGGACAATAAACTTTTAAACAAGTCAATAATTAAAAAAAAGTTCTCGAATTTGGTGCTATCCTACTCAGCACATCGTAAGCTTTCGTTTAAACACAAACACTCAATTTTACATTTTCCTAGGGGTCAAGGTGGCCTTGACGAAACTAAAAAGTTACAAAACTTCTCTATTAAAACATGCCTGCTCTTTTCATCTTCCTAGCGGCATTCTTGAAGGCAAACAAAGCAAGGAAAGTTGAACTGAAATTGTTTTGGTGAAAAGACACTTTGAGCATCTTTCTATGATTTGATTATAAGCGTTAAGAAACGGGCAAACCTTTTTTGCCGTAAAAAGACTTTTTGCTACAGAAAGACTTTTTCTTCCGTAAAATAAATTCGCCGTCGAAATACTTATTTTTGCCGCAGAAATTTTTTTGTTGCCGTAAAAACACTTTTTGTTGCTGCTGTAAGGTAGGGGCAAAGGTGGTTTGGACAAAACCCCCTTGTTAACCGAAAGTCACATAAACATGACTTAATCCAAACAAATAACCGAAACAACTAATTTGAATTCGCGCCAAATATTGGCACGACATTACCCCACAAGCGCTTTGAGCGCTTACAAGTACTTTCTCTCTCCGCTACTAGTTTAGTACATTTCCTCTCCGTTCTCATCATTAATTCTCCTTATAATTCCAGGTATCAATCTCTGGGTGTCTGGTGAGAAGTCTCGAACTTGCACGCAGCACAATCCGAACATCTGTCCGAATCAAGCAATCAGCTTTCTGCTTTCCGCTCCAATCGTTCCATTGCTCCTCTTGATTTTAGCATTGGTGGTTCAGCTATGCCAGTCCGAATCCGTTCTCTAGGATCTGGTGGTGAGTTGGGTTTGACAAGGTAGGAATCAATCGAGTCAGTTATCTGGCTCGCACATCTAGCGTTACCATAGGTCGAGGACCTGATACGAGTATTAGTAAGCGGAATCCGGTACCCTAGGGGTCGCAACTAGAATGAATCCTACACTCTCTGGAGTGCCACATGGTAGTGAAACAATTGGGCATGAGTTTCGTAACTCACCGAAAGGAAAGTTGATTCCTTTTCAGACCAATGGCACCTCCTCTCTCATGTGATCCACATTCCTCTGGGTAGAAGGCGGACACCACACAAAGACTATGAAGGGGTCGGCGGACCTTGACCGTGAAGTGCTACTGGATGCTCAAGAAGAAGTTCAGAAGCTGCAGTCATCGCCAGTCCAGTCGCCGCTCCAACAGTCTAGTGCCAAGCCTAAGGATGTGCATCGCTCCTCCTCCAGTCAGTCAGTCAACCAGCCGATGGGTCCGCTCCTCGTCCACCAGTCTCAAGTCAAGTATCAAGCCAAGGAGTCCAGCAAGCTCTCACGTCAAGGGAGGAAACAAGCCAGTCTCAGCAAAGAATGGGCCATCCAGACTCCTATAGCATCTCCTCATTTGTATTGTATCTGTGAGAGCCATTGTGGCTCTCGATTGAATAAAGTAAACCCCTTTAATAGGTCTTGTGTGTGTGTGCCAAACCTTCTATATTTTACTCTGCCAAATTACTTTTTTCTGCCAAAAGTTTGCTTTTTTGCCGCAAATAAATGTTCCGCAAATTTACTTTTTTTTTGCCGCCAATTTACTTTTTTTTGCCGCAACTTCTTCCTTCATTTTGCCGAAAATTTACTTTTTTTCCGCAAAAATACTTTTTATTGCCGCTAATTTACTTTTTCGTGCTGCAAAATTTTTTTTCGCCAATTCACTTTTTTTGCCGTAAATTTACTTTTTTTGCCGCCAAGTTACTTTTCTTGCTGTGAATTCACTTTTTTCTGCCGTAAATTTGCTTTTTCCAGCCGCAACTTTTCTTATAATGAATGTTGTTTTTGAAGTCATAACGTTGGATTTATTAATGAAGGCTTTTCGGGTAAGTATGGACGTTCAAAGAAACACAGTTGTTGTGTGAAATGTCCAAGTCAACCGAAAGAAAATTTTCAGAACGTTTTAACTAATACCAGGCTATCTTCATTTATCATACCTATTTTTTTAAAGAAAAGGTACATCTATGGTCCGTATAAAAATTCAAATCAAACCTTATTCAAAAGTTGCTGGATCGGATCTCTCTGGGTGCATATTTTTTGTTTTTAATATTTTATTTAACAGTTTGGTATCAAAATGATCCTTAGGCTCTTGGGAACCCAAGTAGACTGTCAGCGGTTACACAGTTGTTGAAGCTAATACCTACTTAAGATTTTAAACCCGCTTTTTGTCAAAAAGAATTCACCATTTTTGTTACTCGGTGCTTCGATATCTTTAATCTAATAATTCTCTGTCTTTTCGAAATGCTTTCACAGCCTTAGTGCAGCCTAGACCTTTATCCGAGAAAATGTTGCTGCGCAAACAGGAGACTTTTTTCAAGCCGTTGCTTACCAGAGAAAGCCTTGCCAAGCTACTCACATTCCTGAAGTAATTTTGATATAAAAACATTTTTATCAGGTTTTTGTGCAGCTCTAAGTTTAGAAATTTGCTACCATTCTTTTAAAAGTCAATAAAATAGGTAAAGGCAATAAAGCACAAAGTATAAGGCTTCTAGGTGGGGTTCTTTTATTTTGACAGTTATTTGCAGTAAATAGCAAAATTAAGACAGTTTCTGATGATAAAAGAATTATGAAAACCATTTCAATCGATTCATTGATATTTTTAGCCCAAGGACACTATAAGTTCAACTTAATCAATGAAAAACATAAAAACCCCATTCATACTCCCGCGGACACGGGACAATTTTTCAAACACGTTTTTGTCTCTATCTCTCTCTATCTCAGCTATCATTTTTCACTACTTTTAATAGATCCACAAGGGAACAGACGATGCTCTACAACATAGGAATAACAGATTTGCCATGATCAGTATCGAAAACGGTTTTGGTACTTGTGCACTTGGGGGCCCTTTTTTGGTTAACTGTAAATATGGTTTAAACGTCTCCTAAGTAATTTTTATACGCCAGAAACGATAAAAAAGTTGTTTCCTAACAATTTCCCACTAAAAAGTGAAGTTCACAAAAAAAAGTTGGCTACCAAAGATTGACCAACTGCCTTGGTCCCCCAAGGTGAAATATCGTATATTAAGGTATCCTACCACATTTGGTCACTGGAGCTGGGCAAAAAGAGTCTTTATGCATGTATGATCAAGAGTCTCTCTGGGAATCATGTCTAAGGTAAGTGGTGAGCGCATCTCTAACCAACCAAGCCCCGTGCGCCCCCTTCGGGGGCGCAGGGGCTTGGTTGCTTGGGGTTGAGATGCGCACACCCACGTACCTTAGACACCAATCACTCGGAGTAACTCTGGATGCATAAAAACAATATGCATACCAGAGTTTCTTTATGCGGTAGGCCCAGCTAACAAAACTATGTTCAAATTCCATCTTTTTAGTTATTTTGAGATGTATAGGTACCCTTTTTGGTTTAATTACCTTGGGGACCAAGGCAGTTGGTCAATCTTTGGTAGCCAACTTTTTTTGTGAACTTCACTTATTAGTGGGAAATTTTAGGAAACAACTTTTTTATCGTTTCTGGCGTATAAAAATTACTTAGGAGACGTTTAAACCATATTTACAGTTAACCAAAAAAGGGCCCCCAAGTGCACAAGTGCCCGGTTTTTAGGCTGTCCCGCAGGTCAATGTCCCGTGGCACTAATCCCAATATTTGTACCGCGGGACATTGACCTGCTGGACAGCCTAGAAACCGTTTTCGATACTGATCATGGCAAATCTGTTATTCCTTTGTGATAGAGCATGGTCTGTTCCCTTGTGGAAATATTAAAGGTAGTGAAAAATGATGGCTGGGAGCCGAGATAGAGACAAAAACGTGTTTGAAAAATTGTCATGTGTCCCGCAGGAGTATGAATGGGGCTAAAGTGTGCACCCAGAGGGATCCGAACCAGCGACCTTTAGATTAGTTTTGAGTTAAATTTAAAACATTTCCATGCAAGACTAAACACTGGCAGTAGATGTGCCCTTCTATTAAGTGAATATATTCTCAAAGGTACATTACCCTAAACAACCCCCCTTTAAACTACCCCTAACTAACTCAAGCCACTAAAAACATCTAAAAAGCTCTAGTTACACCAAACCGCCCTAAAAAACCTCAATCCAGCCTAACTATTTGAAAATATTATAACACTAGTTTTTGCCCGCCCTACGGGCGGGTTATTTTTGATTTTATATACACTTTTTGATTTATCTCCTGTTAATTTTTCTCTAGAATTTTTAAAATTATTTTTCGTTTCGTTTTCCACTTTCATTAATTTCTTTAACGCTTCGAATTTTAACCGTTTAATCTTTGATTAATCTTTCAGCTTTTTGAAACGTTTTATATCTCATTTTGAAGAGGAAGAGTTTTTAGTTCTAAAGGCTCGCAGAATGTGAAAATTTCTGCAAAATCGTTGATAAAAATGGCAGAGAAGAAAAAAACCGGTTTGAAAAAAAAACCGACCGAATCCTACCCTAACAAAAAGCTTTGAAAAACAACACATAATTACGGTACACGGACAATTCACCGTGGGGACAATTCACTGTGAGGGACAATTCACCGTGAGGGACAATTCACCGTGGGACAATTCACCGTGGGGACAATTCACTGTGAGGGACAATTCACCGTGGGAACAATTCACCGTGGAGACAATTCACCGTGGGGACAATTCACCGTGAGGGACAATTCACCGTGGGAACAATTCACCGTGGGGACAATTCACCGTGGGGACAATTCACCGTGGGAACAATTCACCGTGGGAACAATTCACCGTGGGACAATTCACCGTGGGAACAATTCACCGTGGGAACAATTCACCGTGGGGACAATTCACCGTGAGGGACAATTCACCGTGGGGACAATTCACCGTGGGACAATTCACCGTGGGACAATTCACCGTTAGGGACAATTCACCGTAAGGACAATTCACCGTGGGACAATTCACCGTGGGACAATTCACCGTGAGGACAATTCACCGTGGGGACAATTCACCGTTAGGGACAATTCACCGTGGGGACAATTCACCGTGGAACAATTCACCGTGGGGACAATTCACCGTGGGAACAATTCACCGTGGGAACAATTCACCGTGGGACAATTCACCGTGAGGGACAATTCACCGTGGGACAATTCACCGTGGGAACAATTCACCGTGGAACAATTCACCGTGGGAACAATTCACCGTGGGGACAATTCACCGTGAGGGACAATTCACCGTGGGGACAATTCACCGTGGGAACAATTCACCGTGGAACAATTCACCGTGGGAACAATTCACCGTGGGGACAATTCACCGTGAGGGACAATTCACCGTGGGGACAATTCACCGTTAGGGACAATTCACCGTGGAACAATTCACCGTGGAACAATTCACCGTGGGGACAATTCACCGTGGGACAATTCACCGTTAGGGACAATTCACCGTGGGGACAATTCACCGTGGAACAATTCACCGTGGGGACAATTCACCGTTAGGGACAATTCACCGTGGGGACAATTCACCGTGGGAACAATTCACCGTGGAACAATTCACCGTGGGGACAATTCACCGTGAGGGACAATTCACCGTCGAACATATTAAAAAGCCCTTTATAATAAAATTTTTTATTTTTTAATATTATTATTCTTCACTCATTACCAATTGATAAATACGTTCTCCACGGGTTCACCCTTATTTCCGCCAAACTCATTTCCGCCAACTCATTTCCGCCAACTTATTTCCGCCAACCTCATTTCCGCCAACCTTATTTCCGCCAACCTCATTTCCGCCACTTTGATAAATTTTTTAATTCAAAATTTTTTATGCTTTTCAGGTTCCAAAAACTGTTTCTGTACTAATTTAACTATTCTAAAGATGGTTTGACGGTAGTGAAATGTCGTTTTGCAGGGTATTTATCGAGGTTTCATAAAACTGCTCAAATAACAGTTTACTACATGTAAACAATCTCTAGAATACTTAATTAGTACAGGCAAGTGCCTTGGAGGCCGAAAAACAGGAAAAAGTGCGTCAAGTCAACATCGAGATTTACGAAGTGGTCATGCACTTTGTTAATCGCCAACTTTTTTTCAAATTTATAATCAACCCCTCTAAGTATCTACGTATAGTACTTTGGGAGAATACTTAGTAGGAATTCTATGTTAATCACTTTTTTAAAAAATTTTTGAAATTTTTTGTTGAGAAGCAGCGTAATAACTTTTTCAAAACATTCTTTTATTATGTTTTTTGCGTGAAAATGCTTCACTGTGACTGAACATAGAAGATCTATATATATGTGTTCCGGTAATTTTTATTTAGCTCGAATAAGCCAACTTTCCATAACACGCATGAAGTAAGCAATAATAGGCAAAAAAGTTAGAAACTATGACAACTTTCCGGCGATAATTTCTTTGACCATGTTCTGTCGAGCACTTTCCATTTCGGCCTGGGAGAAATTCAACCGTCCACTACGAGATACGCTTTCGGCAAATCGGCAGACGAATACTCCGCAATCAAAGGTTTTCGTCTGTACTGGAATGTCCTAAAAATTTTAACTAGTCCATACCCGAGAAATATAGAGCATACTTTTAGGCTGAAAGCAACCCATTGCATCACATCCACCTCAAGGAAGCCTCTTTCTATAGCATATTTTGAAGGAACTCCCTGCAAAGTTGGTCTTCAATCAGTAAAATCCAAGAAACTCTTACTTCGTCAAATTCAAATGAGGACTGCCGTCCCTGTGAAGTGAATCGTAGAAGATAATCGCGCCCTTTTCAACATTGATGACCTTTAACGAAAAATACGGTACAAGAAACGCATTAAATTACTGAAGCATACCAGTAACCAATGACTGGGCGAGTGAAATGGAAGAAGCAGAAGATCGAAGTCTAATAGATCAACATTATTTGTCCAGTGAAGTATTTTGTTTTGCCCTTTCTGTTCCACCTTTCACTTGCATTATGCGTTAAGTTATTCGGGATAAGAAACAATGTAAATAATTCCATACCTGGAAATTGCTTTGGCTTCTTCGACACGTGTGGGACTTTATTCGCGTCAAATTATCGGTTGAGCCGTATTTTTAAGCCGCCTTACCACCACATATTCGAACGCAACGCCAGTTCTGCATTATCTTTGCCAAATTTGTATAGCCTGTTGCACATCACAAGCAGCTTCCCCTTACTCTTTTTGCTTATCGATGCCATTTTCTACAATAAATAATTTTCATAACGAGAAAAATATAGATATGGAAAGTAACAACGCAAACAAGGGAGTACACAAATGAAAAAAACAAGAAATTTGGTGATTCGAAACTATTATCTTAAGGCTTTCTTAAAAAGTGGCGGAAATGAGGTTGGCGGAAATAAGGTTGGCGGAAATAAGGTTGGCGGAAATGAGGTTGGCGGAAATAAGGTTGGCGGAAATGAGTTTGGCGGAAATAAGTTGGCGGAAATGAGTTGGCGGAAATGATTTTGGCGGAAATAAGTGTTAACCTCTCCACGGCCCCTCAAAATTTGAATTTTGTTGTATTAGAGAAAATTGGCGCCAAACAAAAAATTATCGAAAATAGTAGATTTTGAGGCGTTTTTGTTTCACTCCTCAGACATAGTTTTTACATTTCTGGTTTATCCATGCTTATAGTCAAAAGATTCTTCACATTAAGGGCTTTCGAATGAGCCATCACTTGCCCGAAAAACTTGCAAAATTTCGAAGCCACAATTGATTTATGTGAATATTTTCAAGAAATTTTATTGACATAGTTGACTCGACTGAAATCCTAGCAATATTTCTTGTCAAATTTTCCTGAAACGCAACTGGAGGCTCAATAGAGGAGTAAATTTGCTACATTTTGGTACCAAGGAAGTATGCAAAAAATGCAAATTTAGGGTGTCCAATGCAAAAGTTAGATGAAAAACGCAAAAACCCCTACTTTTATTCGGGAAAATGCCAATTGTTTCACTCTTGTGGTCTGAGATTTCTGAAAAATGACTTCTAAGGACTTTTTATAGTTTTTCGTGAGACTTTATTTGTCCCGCTATCTTTTAGTGCATAAATCTTCGGAAACAATGCGAATTTGCGAGTTTTTATGCGAGACAAAGATTTCTGTTTTAGGTCTAGCAATGGTCAAGACTCGAAAAATGCAAAAAGATGCTAAAGAACAGCCGATAATCGGGAAATTCCAAGGTCTGGCACACAAGCGATGGTCTGAGAAGTCAATGATGAAGCAACTTGATGTGCAGAAGAGAGAAGCAGCAAGTGCAAGATTGTTGGCTTGACGGAGGAGTTTTCCAATCTGTAATTTGCATTTTCACTATTCTGTGGATGAAATTATTTGTTTAGGGCTATTCTATCGTTCGTGCAAGTCGGGCTGGAATCTCTCGAGGGCTTGCCGAACTTGCCAATGCTCTCGTGTCTCAATCTTTCCGACAACAAGTTGACGGGTGGTTTGGAAGTCTTGGCTGATAAGTGTCCCGATCTCGCTTACATCATTCTCTCTGGCAACAGCTTGAAGGTATGCTCTTTCTTTAATTCCGTACCATTTTAAACTTTCAGGACATCGATGTGCTGAAGCCGCTCGCCAAGATGGATAAATTGCTGGACTTGGAGCTGTGCAACACTGGCTTGGATGACTTGCCTGACTATCGCATGAAGGTGTTCGAGATGCTGCCGCATTTGAAGCATCTTGATGGGGTGGCCTTGATGACACAGACGAAAGCGGCGAAGATGATGAAAGTAGCAGCGAGGACATCAGTATGGACGGGCTCTCTGACGACAGCACTGATGACGACGAGGAAATAAAGCGCCAGCGCAGTACCTATTTGAAGTCGCCTGCCGCCAAGACGGTAATGTTTGGATAAGTAACCCACTTTCGTATGCTAGTGCATTCATTTTAAGAAGGATAACTCCTCTGCCGAAGCCAAGAAGAACGAGAAGCCGCTGATGATGAGAATGTCAAGCCGGATCAAGCTCGAGGGTCAAGCGCCAGCATAAGGATGAAAACAAGACCGATGCAGAGCCGGAAATCAAGTCTTCTTGAAAAATCTCAGCCATATTGTGGAATATATTCGTTAACTTTCGATTTCGTTACTTGTTGCCTCTGCGTTACCACATAAAATTTTGATGTTGTCTGGCTTTGGAGCATGTAAGGATCTGCGTTACCACATAAAATTTGATGTTGTCTGGCTTTGGAGCATGTAAGGATCTGCGCTTCTCAGTAGACTTTTTTGGAAACTTTTAATAGGCTAAACTTTCAAATCTGTAACTAGGTACCCGGCCCGGGGGTTGTGATTATAAGAAAACGCTACGTGTTTTTGCTGTCTTGCTGTTTCAGTAATAAATTTGAGAATTTACGGTTCTTTTCAATCTGCTCAGATTTTCTCTGCTGCAAATAAAAAATAATAAAGCATTTTTATGAAATTCTTTTTTGAAATTCTTGGCGTTTTGTTTATTTTTAAATGCACTAGAATGCAGTTTTTGAGGGGCCGTGTCTCAACTATTTTTACCTGTTTCCGTTATTTATTGAATAAAAATTTCTCATTTATGACTTTGGAGGTGAATTGTCCTCGAACACAGACACAATTTCGCCGCGCAATTTGTTTCGCCAAATATGTTTCGCCGTACCAATAATTCAGCAAAAAGACTAACTTGACATAGTTTGGTTGACTGGGGGAAGATGTTGAACATAGTTTGAATACTGGGGCCTACCGCATAAAGAAACACTGGTATGCATGTTTTTTCATGCATCCAGAGTCACTTTCGAGTGATTTGTGTCTGAGGTATGTGGGTGTGCGCATCTCGACCCCAAGCAACCAAGCTCCCTGCGCCCCCTTCGGGGCGCAGGGGCTTGAGAGTTAGAGATGTGCTCACCCACTTACCTTAGACATAATTCCGAGCAAGACTCTTGATTAAAAATGTATATAGTGACTCTTTTTGCCCAGCTCCAGTGACCAAAACATAGTAAAATACATTGAAAAATGTGCGGCGGAATCAAATTTCACATCGAAATTGTGGCCGCGGCGAATTGTGTTACGTACCAAATTGTTCTGGGGCGAATTGGCGATACTTTTTGATATGTCCGACGGTGAATTGTCCCTGACGGTGAATTGTCGCCACGGTGAATTGTCCCCACGGTGAATTGTCCCTCACGATGAACTGTCCCACGGTGAATTGTCGCGTACCCCATAATTACAACTGGAAAAAAATAACATCAAAGAAAGATAACAGATGGCACAGTGGCTTTAGCAGTTTACTGATTGCTTCCAACATGTTTGAGTATTTCACTTAAAATTGATTTCACCTACAAATTTTTTGAGATTTATCAAATCTGAGCAAAATACAATCGCATACGATTATTCTTAATGATTTCACCATTTTTAATACAGCTGAAAAAACGTCTTTTTTCATTTGCGAGATTTGAAAAGCAACCCTTTCAGTAGAATTCATAAAGCGCCACGTTTGTTACGAGAATTTTTAAAACAAAGTTCTTATTTTCATGTAGCTTTTAATATAAGGCATAAGAATGATTATAAAAACATGAGAGCTGCGACTCAAAACATGAGCAGTGAGCTCATGAACTCTTTTCAAATACTGATGAAGGACTTTACTTGATAAAAGTTTTTACTTTTCATGTTGAAATTCCTGTGCAAGTTTTACTAAAGTGTTTGTCCTTATCCCTGAGGCGATTATTAAAGTGTCTTCTTCAGGTGAGATACATAAAAGTGTTTATTTCCGCAGTGATGTAATTCACGATTCAACTTGAAAAGATTCAACGAATTCAAACTGAAAAAGCAATCCCGATGTATGAATTAATTCAACCAGACAAATTGATTTGAGCAAACAAAAGGTACATGAAAAACGGATTTCATCGACAAAAACATACAGAAAAATAACACTTTACTTGACATCTCACCCACTGGAACTGGGCAAAAAGAGTGTCTATATGAAATTACGACCAAGAATCTTAACTCGGTATCATGTCTTAGGTAAGTAAGTGCCCGCATCTCTAACTCTCAAGCCCCCGTGCGCCACTTTCGGGGGCACAGGGGGCTTAGAGTTGTGATGCGCACATACACATACCTTAGACACAAATCACTCGAAATGCATGAATGCATGAAAAAGCATGCATACCAGAGTTTATTTATGCGGTAGGTCACAGTATTCAAAACTATGTTCAACGTCTTCTTGTTAATGGGCCTCCTGTGATGAGTAGCCCCTTTTATTGAGTAGCCCCGCCAATTTAAAAAAATATATTTTTTTAATTTTTCTAAAATTTTACCTTGGGGACCAAGGCAAATCGAAAAAAAGATTTTCTCACTTTCACAGAATCTGATGACTATGTCCCGGATGAATCGGGGTCCAGAAAAACGAATATTGAGTCGGTTTTCCAAAATTCACCTTAAAGGTGGGTCAGCCGTGGGGGGGGTCAAGTGAAGTGTAGCCGAAAAATGATACTACTAAGATTTTTGTCGACTTCATTGTTGAACATTCAGCAAGAGGCTTGCAATCACCAAAGACCAAGAGACATCATCAGTTCCAACGACCAAATAAAGATTTTCACCTTCTCATGATAGATACCGCAACCCCGCGGGTCATTGTTCTTCAGCATCTGGTAAAGCATCTTGATTCATCGGTGACTTTATTGGAACGTCACAACGCAGAGCGAGGGTTACTGAATAGCGCAGATTCATGACCGAAGAACAGAATAATGGAACACTTACAGTAATATGGATGACCACCACACGGTCCAGTACTTGATTCTTCGATCACTTGTCTTGAGACACCTAAGAGAAGACCGAGGATCTCTGAATTAAAACAACTATTTAATCGAAGCACAAAAAATGTAACGCTCATACTGACATGTGTGACCACCGCACGGGTTCAGCACTTTGATTGTTCCATAATTTTACTCTAGGAATTAAAAGAAATTAAAATCACATCACAAAAAAATAGGACAAACACACTGACATAAATGATTACTACGCTGGTCTAGCACCTTGATTGCTCTACTATTTCACTTCAGACATCACGAAGCCGAGCTTAAGAGGCTAAACCAAACACGACAGAGAGACATGACAAAATGTGAGGCATCACATAAGACACGAACAAAAACCAACATTTTATTGACATGCAAAACAGCAATTGAAACTAATTAGATTCTTGTAGATTTGATTCTTGACGCATTCAGCAGGACATCAACAAAAGAGCAACATAGATGACCACCACGCGGGTTGAGAAGCTTGATTATCTTCTTCCATGACTCCACTTGAGACCTCACGAAGCGAAGGGAGTAAAAGAAAATGATTTATGATTGGGGCGTAAGAGAATCGAACACGTACAGCATCATAGATTACCACCATGAGGGTTTAGCAGCTCCATTCTTTCGCCATTCCACTTGAGACTGACTATTTCTCTTCTATTTGACCACCACGCGGGTTGACAAACATTCTGAGGCGAAGCAAGACTTTAAAAAACACCAGATTTTATTAACAGGCATATACAGAAAATCACTAAGTAGTGGACTTCGCTCTTGAGCATTCATCAAGAAGGCTTGCATCGCAGTAACATACAGGGTGGGCCAATTTTTTGGAACACTTTAAACGATCATAACTTTTTTCTACGATGGAATTTCGAAATTCTGTAAACGCCATTCGACTCAGAATCCAAAAACAATTTTTTTGGTGATTC
Organism: Ditylenchus dipsaci; assembly: GCA_004194705.1. Lineage (NCBI taxonomy): Eukaryota > Metazoa > Nematoda > Chromadorea > Rhabditida > Anguinidae > Ditylenchus > Ditylenchus dipsaci. Next base: position 109,456 of record SADC01000169.1, read on the forward strand.
AATACTCACCGTGGCATAGATGACCACCACGCGGGTTTAGCAGGTTAATTCTTCCATGAATCCACTTGAGACTTCACGAAGCAGAGAGACTAAACGAAAATAATTTATTATTGGAGCGTAAGAGAATCGAGAGAGAGACTGAATGAAAAAAAGTAATTGAAAAACAGAAGGATGAGAAAGCGTACCATTGATGTTTCAGAACCAAAAAAAGTTATGAGAATCTTAAAGTCTGAATCTCGAAAGAACATTGGCATAAATTGATTTGGTTTGCTAAAAACCTGAAATATGCCACGAAAAAGCGAAATTGATATTAAATTGATTTTTCGCGTTGATTTTTTTAAACCTTTTATATTATCGTGTAGCCCAGAATCTCAGCTTTCCAACTATAAGGACCCACCGAACGTTAACAACCAGTATTTGTCCTAACCAGGGTTAGTGTTCATAGGGAACATAATACAGGGACAATTAACCAGTATTATATTTGAATTCAAACTAGCTTCGGTCTCAACAAGAATTAATTGCACCAGGAGCAGTCTTGACAGAACTTTATCATTATTATTTTCTGGTTTAGGTATGTCAAGCTGCTCAACTTCTTCCTCCAGTAAGGTTATTTCTCGTAGTGTCCGTCGTGACTTAAGTTTGACCGGTCATACAGGGTGTCTCAAAATTACGTTAACATTTTGACATTTAACATTTTCGGTCAAAATTCAATTATTGTTCACTTTCCCGCTTGTTTTCTTGCTTGCTTTCCATTTCCTTATTGTTCCTCGAATTCTCTATCGCATTTATTTCTGTCGTCTCTTTTAAATATTTCACGTTTACGTTCGAAGTAGGTTCATCAAATTAATTTCAGTCAATTTTGCAGATATGGCTGCAGTCAAGAAACACGAGCTACGTGCCGGTTTTGTCCATCTTCGTCACCGAGGTCTTATGTATGCGCGGATTGGGCAGCTATTTGGAGTGGCAAGGCAAACGGTCAGAAATGCGGCTCGTCGATTGGAAGAAACAGGCGCTAACAAGTACCGGATTGGGCAGGGAAGAAAGAGGAGTGCAAGACATGAAGACCATCTGGTTAGATTTAATCGATTCAGCAAACGCAATTGCCGAGAGTCCGTCTACAAAGCTCAACTCGACTGTGGAGCAGGCCTACAACAAGCAGAATGATCGGCTTTGGTTGAACGAAACTCCTGCTGCGGAAAAAAGAACGGTCGGGCATTCACAACATTCGAAACAGGTTTGTTCTTTATCATGAATCTCAACAATTCATTTCATCCCTATCAGGTTATGGTATGGGCTGGGATTTGTTTTGGGGACAAGTTACCGCTTGTGTTTGTTGATCCGGGGCTTCGTTTCAATCAGGCCTTCTATCGTCAAAGGATCTTGCGTGAGGTGGTTCGTCCTTGGACTCAACATCGCAGGAGCAGGTTCTGGATCTTTCAGCAAGTTTGACCTTTTTACTGTTTTACTCTCTTATTAGTGAAATCGTGTGGTAATTTTTCAGGATGGTGCACCGCCTCACACCGCCAGATTGACACAAGCTTGGCTGAGAAGAAATACCCGGGATTCATCAATAAAGATCATGGCTCCACGCAGCCCAGACCTAAATCCGTTGGACTATTCCGTGTGGTCGATATTGGAAGAGCGTGCTTGCCGGGAGCCTCATCAGAACATTGAATCTCTCAGACAAGCTTTGCAATTTGAGTGGAACAAGATCCAACAATCGACTTTAGAACTCATTGTGGATGATTTTCCTAGAAGAATTGAAGCGTGTATCAGAGCTGGCGGAAGGCATTTTGAATGAGAAGTATCCATTATAGTTATAGTCTTTGTCATCGTTTTTGCTGTTATGATCTATTGTTTTGTGTTTTTCCGTTTAAAAAGGCCTTATTGGGGACATTTCCGGGGCTTGCCACCCAAAAATCCGGAAACGGGCCGCTACAATGTTATGCTGCCCGATTTTTTTAAATGTTTACGTAATTTTGACACACCCTCTAGTCATGACAAAAACCAGTTTCCATACCAGGCTCAATCCAGTAAAGTCCAGAAAGCTTTGAAGCTATTGCTCAGCGCCAGGGCTGTAAAAACATCCGGAAGATACATCCGGATGTGGATGTGTACATCCGAAACATCCACATCCGGCGGATGTGGATGTCGAAAATTTTTTTGGCCGGATGTGGATGTGGATGTTGGATGTCAAAATTTTTAGATCGGATGTCAGCGGATGTCCGGATGTTTTTTCGGACGTTTTCATGGCGAATGTCAGCAAGTGTCCGGATGTTTTTCCGGATGTTTTCATGGCGTATGTCAGCGGATGTTTTTTGGATGTTTTCATGGCGGATATCAGCGAATTTCCAGATGTTTTTTTGGATGTTTTCATGGCGGACGTCAATATGCTTTTACGGATTTTTTGAGTCTGTGGTCGAGAGATACTTCTTTTCTTGTTCTAAATCTTCTTCTTTGTTGTTTCGAAAAAAACCATAGGCCAAAATCCGCAAAAATGAATAATCTAAAATCTCGCAAAACTCAGAAAGATTTTATTTTCTTCTTTCCGTCTCATCGTTGGTCCTATTCCTCTAATTCCAAATCTACAATTTCCAATAGCCCATTCACTCCCAAAGAATACCTAACTAAAATTGAGGAAAAGGTGTAAAATTGAGGATGATGGCAAAACCGTAGTTGGATAACCCTCTCAAATTTCCCGTCGTCAAAACGAAGAGTCGCCCGCTAAAAATTTTCACTCAATTAGTCGCAACCTCTACTATGCCGGTGAATTCTAATATTTCCAATATAACCAAGCTCCAAAGCGAGGTTTCTCCCGTTTGTAGATTAACTCTGTTGGTATCAAGGGCTGCTCGTTTGAGGAGTTCCTTCAAAGGAAAGTGCTCCTGCGATTCAATTTGGGTCTGATGAATGTTTTATTTGTTTCACCTAAGTGTCTCGGTTTGACGTCGAAATAAAACTTTACCATCGTTGTGCGCATGTATTGTCACCGTATCTTCTTTGTATCCCTTGCCGAATTAGGCCATTGTACCCATACTATTAATTAAAAGTGAATATCAGCAAATTTTTGACATCTACATCCAGCCGGAGGTGGATGTAAACATCCAGATATCACTTGGAAATCCGGATGTCAAAAATTTTGACATCCGGATGTCATTCGGATGTCAGGATGTCAAAAAAATTGACATCCGGATGGATGTGGATGTCAAACTTTTTAGGCCGGATGTCGGATGTGGATGTTGGATGTCAAAAATTTTTGGGTCGGATGTCGGATGTGGATGTCGAAAATTTTTTTGGCCGGATGTGGATGTAGGATGTCAAAAATAAAAAATTTACAGCCCTGCTCAGCGCTGGAATTAAACCAGATATGATTTCCAAAGACCAGGATTATAAACCAGACGTAGTCTCATTCAAGTTGATCAATGACTTTGTTGCGCCAGCTACGTATTTAACCAGTGGTGCCTTTGGTACTCTTTCTACCGGTTCTGGTGATCAAATCAGAACTGGGCATACCAGTTTCAAGGCTCGCCGTACCATGACGTCCATCGCCTCAAGCTCGAGCTCCCGCTGTGCCGGTGAATAAAGCAAGTCTTCTCTGGTGGTGCCTGCCGTGGTCAAGTCAGCTAAAGAAATCAGCGACCAGTCTCATGCCTTTCAGCAAGTTCTCCAAGGATCAATTCAGCCAGTGGTCAAGTGCTCTTCAGTGCCTGATAGGGATGTCCAATCGCGTATCTACGTCCGTGCTGATGACCAAAGTGCCGCTCCTGTTTGGGCTCAGTGGATGAACGACCAGCCTTCCTATCTCCTACCAGCCTCAGTCAAGCCAGTGGTCCTGTGCTCTTCAGTGCTTGATGGTGATGTCCAATCGCGTATCTACGTCCGTGCTGATGACCAATCCATCCGTTATGTCAACCAGCTCTGCTCCAATGCTCTGGTTGCCAAAGAAGTGGAATCGCCAGAATCCCCATCATTAGTATCTAATGTTCCAGCCTTGTCTTTGTATTGTGCTGACCAGGACATGGTCGCTGGTTCCTCTAGCTCGCCACGGTGCATCAATAAAATCCCAGTAGAAACTTCCTTTGTTTTTACTCAAAAAGCTATCAAGCTCCACCGAATTATTTTAAAAAAGTAGATATTCGGTGGTTTAGATGAAGTAACGAACACAAAAAAGTTACTTCAATCAAACCCCTAAATTCATTCATTTTATAAATGACTCAGTGGAGTTTGATAGATCTTTAGAAAGCTGAGATCCAGGGCTACACGATAATAAAAAAAATGTCAAAACATCAAAACAAAAACTTTGTCAAATTTAAGGTTGAAGTTTTTTCGTGGCACATTTAAGGTTTTTCGTGGCATATTTCAGTTTTTTCGTGGCATTTTTCAGGTTTTTTTAGCAAACCAAATCAGTTATAGCCAAGAACATTTACCCCGTTTTTTCTCAAGACCAACTTTTAAACGACAATTTTGAGACACAACGTTGCACACTCCGTTGCACACACAGTTACACACACCGTTACACACACAACTCTCTTTTGATATATAGGATTGAAACTATTTAACATATTATAAATGTTTAAAATTGTGGATTTAGGGTGCATGCACGTTTACTGCTCATTTGGGCACCCTCACTCGGGCAATCTAAATTGGGCCAATCTCATTTGGGCACTAATTTCAAATACAGTCGAACCTCGATATAACGAGCCCTCTAAGGTTCGTTATATCAAGGTATTGTAACCAAAACTAAATAAAGGGTTCGTTGTTTCGAGGTTTCACATTCGACTAATATTGCACAAGTAAAAGCATGTCGTTCTACAGACAATGCGGTATTTTCTCTAATTACCGCCCTTTCTAATGTGCTCCTCTCTCTTTAGTTTGAAAGTTTCGTTACATTGACACTTTGCTTTGCAAATTTTTAGAAAAATGTTTAGAAAGTTTCGTTATACCAAGGGTATGTTTGTCTGCAAAATTTTGAAAAAATATTCTTTATATCTAGGGTTGCATTCTTCGACTGTATACTTTATTTGAAAATAAAAGCTGCGATTTCTCAGAAAGTTCTTCAAATAGTTTTTAAAGGAACAGTAGGCGTCAGGGTGGATAAGAAACCGCCTGGTATCAATGTGAAAGAGTACTACCTTTAGATTAAAATATTTTGGATTCAAGCAGAAGTAATGAAAAACCATGGTATCATGTCCAAAATCGTGCCATTTTAATGACGTTATAATGAAAAACATCGATTTTGCAAACCAAATTTATCCCTATGAGGCATTTATAAAAGGTATACGGTAAGTACGTTCTTGGTACCCGAACAAACTAGGTAAGACCACCTCGATACCATTACTCAAATAATGGGTTCTGCCATCGAAGAACAATTGCGAATGTAATTCTAAAAGTAGTATCACCATCCAGGTACCACTACTTGAGTTATACATCTTAAATACAACTATTAGAACACCTTCAAAAAAGTTTTCTTGGTACTTCAACTACAAGGTGTAAAATATAAATGCAAGCAGGAATTTTTCTGTGTTTGAAAAGCTATCTGTTGAGAATAAACAGTGTTTATAATAAACGCTGAAAAAAGCGTCAAAAAGAAAGATAACAGGCAGAAAAGGCGGCAAACCAAGTAAATAAGCGGCAAGGGATTTAAAAAATTTGCGACAGGAAAAAGCAAATTTACGGCAGAAAAAAGTGAATTCACAGCAAGAAAAAGTAACTTGGCGGCAAAAAAAGTAAATTTACTGCAAAAAATTAAATAAGCGAAAAAAAATTTTGCGGCACAAAAAAGTAAATTAGCGGCAATAAAAAGTATTTCTACGGCAAAAAAAGTATTTTTGCGACAAAAAAAATCTGCGACAAAAAAAGTTTTTTACGGTAAGAAAAAGGTTTGTCCTTAACAACAATTTGATAAATCCAGCAATTATTCAAAATGAGTAGGGTGGGCGAGTGCTCGACTCGATATGATATTGGAAACTCGAAAATTTTCGAATAGTACTCAAAATTACTCGATTTCAAGTGAAATTGTCGGTCAAAATTTTGCATAAAAATTTAATCCTTCGAAGTTATTAAGGCATAGGAAAGCCATAAAAAGAAAAAAAATGTGGTCTACGAGAACATTTTCGATTTTTATTTTATTCTATACTTCAAACTCGAAATTTTTGAGTACTCGACTTGACTCGATACTCGAAAAATTTCGAACATTACTCGATTTCGAGTACTCAACTCGCCCACTCTAAAAATGAGGGATTATTGTAAACGCTCGGTGACTTTCGTCCTGCAATTTACTTCAAAATAAGAAAACCCGACCCTAGTATAGAATACATCTCTACAGCAGGGTTAACAAGGTGTTGCGTATTCGGCTACACGCAGGCTACACCATTTTTTAAAAAACGTATAGCTTTTTTGTGACCCCTTAGGCTACAAAAAAAGCTACACCATTATACTTATTTCGGTGTAGCTTTTGATGAGTTTGGTGTAGCTTAATATTTTTTATTATTTCTGACAATCTGACTTCTGCTGATGTAGCCAGAAAACAGCATTTTACTTTTTTCAAGCTACGTCTCCAATGACAAATCCGCACTCTCACTCTGAACTTTCACCTGCCCCAATAAAAAACGCATCCGGACCCTGAATACTTACTCAAATATTTACTATTCCAAACCCTCACCCGTCCCCAATAGAGATTTTCAGATCAAAGCTGCAAGACAAATCTATACGTGAAGCATTGCTTGAACATATGTTCATGGGTCGATTCGTCAACAGGTTAATTTGTCAGAACCTACTCACGAATGGCCGAAAGCCAAAAATAACCGGTTTTTAAGGAATTAGCAAAAGGGGCTAAACTTTTTGCGAAAAAGCGATTGAGCGGATCAGTATTGCAGTTCTATCAGTTTAATCGTTCACAATCGTGTGATTTGGCGTAGTTTGAAAGGTTTAGAATATTAGTACGGAATTTTGAGCGATTAAGCCCATCGGACTGGTCGCTTGGCTTTTTAATTTTTTTGTATCGCTTTTCAGAAAAAAAGTTTATTTCTCTTTAGTAAATCCTCAAACACTAGTTATTTTTGGCTTTTAGCCAACGTTCGAAAGCCAACGTGCGGTTTGATTCGAAGTACGAGTTTGAAATGTTTGAAGTGAACATTCGTTTTAATGTCCGGGTTCGAAAATTTTCGAACGAACGTTCGGTTCGTAGTCGGACATTCAAAAAAATCTCGAACATTTTGAACAATGTTTAAAATCAAATGTTCGATTCGACGACCCTAATTCTGAGCGATGCTAAAAATAGAAACAGGTGGTGTAATGCGTGGTATATAGTTATTATCAAGGTTCCTGGTTCAAAGACCCTTGGATGTATATATTATTTTACTCAACTGTTAACCCTTGGTTACATTTGATGACTTTAGTCCCTAAAAAATGTGAAAAACTTAAAAAAGTTGGCAACATTTTTTGTTGATCACCTTGGTGTGGTTACTCACTCAAAGTATTAAGATTTCGGTTGCTGAAAATAAGCTTTTGGCGAATAGAATTTTGTCCGTGTTTGTTTGCCTAATTTTTTATGTACATCGCAGGTAATTTGAGTATTTATCGGGTACAATTGAATGCTATCCATGTGGATCATGTACCCTCCAGAAGATTAAATAGCTTCCAGGTGGTTAGAGTAGCCTCTAAGTTGGTTATTTACGACCTTCTGGATTTAGAAACATGCCCTGAAGGTGGATCGGGTGGTTTAGGCACTTGTCAAAACATTTGAATACTCAGAAATTTTATTGGGTACCTTTTGGATAATTTAAATAGCCTTTAGAATATTTCATTGAACTACAGTTAAATCGGGTACCTTCAAGGTGATTTGGGTGCCATCCAAGTGGATTAGGTACTCTCTAGGTGATTTCAATACTTTTTAGGTGGGTCCGGTATCTGCTGGCGACATCGCACTCCCTTAGAGCCTTTGCTGCCCACCTACTCAACCACCCGGCACTCCGACCTACTTCCCTGCCAACCCTACATGCTCTTCTGGCACACCTACCTACTCTACTGGCACTCCTACCTACTAACATCTTCACTCGCAATGCGGAGGGCAACAAAAAAAATTGTTAGCAACTTTGATTATTCGTGTTTGTGCTTTAAAATATCTAAGATTTTGTACTTAAGTTTTTCAGGGAGATTTCTGACATAGGTTTGCAAAAAATGACTGAAAGTTGGGCTTAAATACGAACATCCACTGATAATCCAGGCTAAAATCCACCATCTCCGATTTGGAGGGACTTGAAAACTTTTTCAAATCCACCTCGATCTCACAATCCTGTGTTTAAAACAGAGCTTATATGTTAAATTTCAGGGTTCCGAAAGATATCGGACATAAATTTGCAAAAACTGGCAGAAAATCGGGCTTATACACGAAAGTGTAGAACCGCCGATACACTCATCCACACATGCTCAATACTATATAGAGTTATATCCAGACCTAGTTTAATTTATTTTCCAAACATCACTGAATCAACATTCAAACACAGTCTGATTCCCCACTCAACACAATCTGATCAAAACCAGAACTCAGTCTGATTAGCTAATATTTAAAGTAATAAAATACCAAAAATGTTAAAAGAAAGGCTTAAAATGTGAAAAAAGTAAAATGCTGTTTTCTGGCTACATCAGCAGAAGTCAGATTGTCAGAAATAATAAAAAAAATATTAAGCTACACCAAACTCATCAAAAGCTACACCGAAATAAGTATAATGGTGTAGCTTTTTTTCTTTACCTCAGGGGTCACAAAAAAGCTACACCTTTTTTGAAAAATTATGAATTGAATAAAAAGCTACAATGTAGCCGAAAAGGCTACACTTTGCCAACCCTGGTCTACAGACAAATTTTGGGCTCAAAAACTCAAAAATAAGACAAAATTGAAGTTTTTGAGTGATCGCTTAAACCAGCATTGAACGAAGTTTAAAGAATGATATGTTGTTAACAAAGTTACCGGATGAGAGTCCACCTATAGACAGCTATAGGATCTCCAACCAGCTCACGTACAAAAGAGCTTTTGCTGCTTTTCAATACTCCCCTGAATAAAATAATTTGTAATTTAGAAGCATTTTACCGTATTTTCTCTATTAATTACCCCGGGGTAATTATTTTTCAACCCCTGAAAAATCAAAAAATATTTCGTTTTTGAGATTTTTGGGTGCTCAACCAAAATCTAAAAGTGGAATCAACTAAGTTTGTGGCGATTAAATAAATGCAAAAAACACATTTGCAAAATAATTTTTTTGAGCTGAGATATAGGGTGCCTATGGGGGGTAATTAATAGAGAAAATACGGTATCGTAATTTTTGGCTTACATCACATCTTGCCGCATCAAATCTATAAATAAAATCATTTTTCCAGTAAAAATGTGTTTTAGATATTTTTACCTTTGTTTTTGTCACGAAAACCCTAAGAATTATAGTTTTAGTTTTTTGTACCTAACCCTCTTTGGACAAAACTTACAGTGATTTGATACTTGACTTTGCCTGCATAATGGGCAATAATGCTGTAAAATGGTTATGTTTAAAGCAAATTGGTTTTGACTATGGTTGCTGAAATGGCTGCCTATGGTCTTTTCGCCAAAATCTAATTTTTTGCCCATTTTGGCCATATTCTTTTTTAAAAATATACAAAATTTTTATGAAGAAATGTCATTGAAAAAGTCAAGTTTTTTCAATTTTTATGACTAATTTTTTAATGACTCGGCCATATCAATTGCCATATTTCGAAATGTTTCCAGGAATATTTGTTGGAATATTCGACCCTAGTAGCGAATACCCCCCCCCCAACGATTTTCACTTTTTTTACTTTAGTAAAAAGTACCCAAATGTATGTCCCAGACCCGGAAAATGTGCGCAAACTCTTTATTAGTCACAACTTCCGTACGCTGGCCTATCCCCAGGCCTGAGGGCTAAGCCTAAACTTGTTGTTTGCAAGGGTAGTTACAGCAATTTTTAAAGGTCGGATGCTTGGGGGGGGGGGGGTTGGATTTATTCGCTACTAGCGCCGAATATTCCCATTCAGCTACTCTAGTTTTGACCAGTTTTGGTAATTTAAAAAAAAGCTCAATTTCTGCAGTTAATTTGCCAAATTTTAAAATAAAAAAACTTACAAGGCATCTTCTTTCTGAAACCCAATAATTTTATAACAAGCGTGAAGAAAACAAAAAATCTACTTTGTGGGGAATTTCATAGTATTCATTGCTTTTGAGGAATGTGTTTAGTTTGTCCTCAAATCAAAACTTTTATATTCAGTAAGAGAAATTTTCTTCAGCCTACCAACATACTGCGGTCAGTGCCATTGTTGATGTTGGATTCCTCATCTATCAGTCTAATATCACAGAATTAGATTTTAGTTTAGGAACTACAGTAGCGTCCAAAAAATGGATCACTCATTTTCGTATCAATTTTTTCTAAATCCCATCAATTTTCTTGGTTTAACCGTTGCACGGATTTTTTAGAAACACAGTTTTGTAGAATTTTCCTGCTCTTTAAGATTGCATAATAATTTTTTTCGTGGTGTTCACCAAAAACGTCAAAAATTTTTGTTTTATCGAGATGGGTCATTTTACCATGCGTCCAAAAAAATGGGTCACTGTGGGATATCAACAGTTATTAATTTTTTCAGAGTTTTTTCTGAGCTGTTATTAAACAAATTTTGAAACATTGCTTTTAAGCCACAATTTGGTAGGTCAAGATTTTATTTTAAACTTTTCTGGAAGAAGTTTTGATCAAAATGCAAAAGTGTCGATTTCTAGTAAAATCTTAGTAAAATAGTCGTTTTATCGCATAAACAGTGGTTTCTCTAAAAGTTCATATTTTCAAAGACTGCCATCAAGGCGTCATTCTAAAGCTTCTTTATTTCCCTACACGATGACATGTCAAGCGTTATATTAGAATCACACGGAGCTAAGGTGCAGACGGTTGAAGTTTTAAAAGTAAAAATATTTTCTTTTTACCTAATTTTAAGTCATTTCTTAGTTTTTAAAACTTCAACCGTCTGTAGCTTAGCCCCGTGTGATTCCAATATAACGCTTGACATGTCATCGTGTAGGGAAATGAAGAAGCTTTAGGGAAATAAAGAAGCTTTAAGTAACTGTTAATAACCCGCAGTGATCCATTTTTTGGACGCATGGTAAAATGACCCATCTCGAAAGAACTCAAAATTTTGACGTTTTTGGTGAACACCGTGAAAAACCAATTATGCAATCTTAAAAAGCAGGAAAGCAGGAAAACTGTGTTTCCAAAAAAATTTCGTGCGACGCTTAAACCGAGAAAAATTGGCGGGATTTCAAAAAAATTGATACAAAAAATGAGTGATCCATTTTTTTGGACGCTACTGAATGAACTTTTCCAATAATACCTCAGAATACCATAGGGTTTGTTTTGAAACAGTTGGACACACTCTGTGTTGTCGGCTGAAATTATGTTTTGAAAAAATTAAAATTTTTTGGATGAACAGAAAAGGTTGGAATTAACTGTATTCAATGTTGGTCCAAGCAATTCCCTCTTTTATGTACTCTTCCTGCAATAAATGTCAATCATAAAGTAAAGCACAAAACAAACTGAAATTTCGAACCACAGTTTGCCAGGGTAAAAAAAATCGTGTATACTTATTTGATTTTTATGTTTGACCGTCCCTACTTAAAAAAGCCACGGTTGCGGTAGAGGAGCGAGATGTAATGACCGTTATTGAATTTTTAATATATTAGATGGTCGGAAACTTTATTTTTGTACAGGATTATTGTATTAATCTAAATCAGTATAACTACACAACCTGACGAAAAGAGTTCACACTTCCGCCTTTCACTTCCAGTGTAAACACAGGTCTTCTAGCTGCTTTTTGAAAAAAAACTCGGGCCGGAGTATAGAATCCCCCCTGCCCAAAAACCGGTTTTAAACCTCGTTTTTACGCGATTTGACCACTTTCACGTACAAAAAAAGAGGAAAAAACAACTGGGAAAGCACTTTCCACGAAAAAAAAAGTTTGGCCAAAAATCGACTTTTTAAGCCGTTCTGGAGGGTACTCAGATACCTTATTTGGTGATTTTTACCCCGTTTTGGTCAATGCACCTAAACAAAAAGAGTCTCTATATACACTTTTCATCAACAGTCTTGCTCGGATCATGTCTAAGGTAAGTGAGTGCGCACATCTCTAATTCTCAAGCACCCTGCGCTCCCTTCGGGGGCGCTGAGGGCTTGGTGGATTGGAGTGGAGATGCGCACACCCACATACCTTAGACACAATAACTCGAAAGTGACTCTGAAGGCATAAAAGATGCATGCATACCAGAGTTTTTTTATGCGGTAGGCCCCAGTCAACAAAACTATGTTCAAATCTTATCTTTTTTGGTCTTTCAGAGATGTCCACGTACCCTTTTAGGTTGAGTTACCTTTGTCCCCCAAGGCAAAAATGCAAAAAAAAATTCAAAAAGTGCTAGAAAATGTCTTCCCACTAATTTTTTGTTGCTTTTTCAAATTTTTTTAGCAAAAAAATATTTTTTTTAATAAATTTAATTTTTCAAGTGTTTTTCTTTTATGAAGGGAAAAGCCTATTTTCAAGAGCATACGGTTTTTTCACATTGGAAATGTGAATAAAAATTTTGTTTATCTGTTTTTTTCGGTGAAAAACTAAAAGTAAAAAAACAGAACATCGCAAACCCAGAAAACAGATAATGACTCCAGCCCTGGTGGCAACCCTATAAATGTAATTTTTTCCTACTTGTTCAAACTGAAAGATGTGCTGGTTGAAGTATGCTTGGAGGTGCTGAAAAAAAATTAGCGACATATGTATTATTTTTTACCTTTAATTGTCAACCAACTTCATTAGCATAGTTAATGCACAATTGTTCAAAGGAATTCCATTGTGCACCTCAATACCACAAGACACTAGTCAACTGTGAGCAATATAAACAATGTGTTCCTCACCCACGTCCTCAAACCAAAATATCCAATATTCCAATGTAGTAACCCTTTTGGAGTTGCCCATAGCTGTTTCTTTGCGTATTAGCTGTTGGTTAATGCGCAATACAATCCAATGGAAAAGAGCGTCATACAAACATTTGGCCCTGAACACAACTATAATCGAAAAAAACTTAACAAGTCAATTACATTGCGTCACGGGTGTTAACTGCCTGGAAAAATTGCAAAGATTATTGAAAATGTGGTTTTTAAGCAAAGTGAAAGACCTCTGCAACATGGTACCTGCCTGAATTCGAAAATATGTTGATTTCCATATAAATTGAGGTTCAATATGGCGAATGCCCCTTTTTGTCGATTTTTTTTAAATTCGCGCATTTTTCCAACTTTGGCAGTTTTTTAGTTTAGGACTCAAGTTTGAACTTGCCGTAACGTGCATTGGCCTACCCCCTCGAGATAATGAAATCCCTCAGGTTAGTTCGCCTACGTCTCAGTTTGCCTTTGTCCGATAAACTTTTTATTACTCTAGATTTTGAAGACTTTTGTCGAACCTGATTGGGATGGTTTTTTAAATCGCGACGATTCTTATTATGCCGGTCATTTTTAAAAAAAGGTTGATAATTCGACACACTTGTTTCAAAACATGGTATCGAATTACTGAAACTCGAATGCGGTGCTACTTCGATATAAAACCGTAAAATCCATAAAATCCTTGCGATTTTTAGAACCAGACTGACCGATCTCATTCGGCAAAAGTAATCAAAATCAGTGTTACATAAATTGCCGGATCCAGTGGGAAATTAGATTATAATTTGATAACCTACTAACAACTGTGTCATGCTTGAGTACAGTTTTTCGTACAGTCAGAGCCTAAACCCAACTCATCTCTTCCAAATGTATGAAAAAAAATTGCCTGATGCAGTTGCTGTGTTTTGATGTTGAGTAACTGAGAAACAATGCCTAGAATACATGCAGATATATCTAGGTTCGAATTGAGATCTTCCTACCAATCAACTCCTCATTCTCAACGTAAGCATTCTCGTCGCTGTGATAACCTGGTCGCTGAAAACAGCTACTTTAGACCCTGCTAATGGGCTAGTTTTAAACTTTATTTTGACAAGGAACCGAAAGGGACAGATCCCGATCCCGACCGAGCAAATTTTCGACTAAAACCCCGTCCCCAATTTCCAAAATTCGATCACGAAATTCTTTAAATCCGCAGCAAAAACTTTCACCCTATTTTTCTTCAAAATCACAGATTTCTAGCTTTTTTCTTGTGAAAAATATCATTTTTCTGAAACAATCTGAAAAATTATCAATAAATTTCTTTCTTGTCTTGAATATCTCATAGAATTTTCGCTTAATTATTTTTGTTAGATTAGTTTAGTGACGAAAATGATCAATGGTTGTCCACATAGCACAAAGATATTATTATTTTCTGATTCTCATCTTGTTTCTAAAAATCCCGATAATCTGTACGGGATACGGTTTTTTTATTTATTTCAATATCTCAGCAGGAAGTCCCATTCCAAAAGCCACTCTTCGTCTTTAGTAAAAAGCGGTATTTAACCGCTTTTGACGATAATGGTTAATAAGCTCAAGCAAATAAAAGTAAATTTTACTCGAAAATTCTTAAAATTAAAGAAAAGAACTTTCGTTTTTCCCCATATCTCTCTAAATTTCAATCCAAAAAACCTTGATAAATGAAATATTGCCGAGCAGCAAGACAGCAGATATCATGCCGAAAATTTTCTGCTGTGAGGAAGCAGAAAATCCAACAGCTTCCATGGAATGTTTTAGTCGCTCATACTCATACTTTTCATTCATCGACTCGCAAGCAAAAAAGTTGTTCTGGTTTAGGTAGTAGTAATCTCTTGGTTGGAGCAGGAAATGCTGGTTGCGCTCAATGTCAGAAGCGCCTTCCAACAAGTAATAAAACACGTGGTAGTTTCTACAGAAAACACCACTTAGTCTCGAGCACACTTTTGTTTAAAGTCGTTACCTTTCACCCACAGCTTGAGAAATAATTCTAAAAGTTTAAAAAATATTTGGTTGTCTTTTTTCTTTGTAATAATTACCTGGACTTTTCCAGTAGATAAATCTCAACATTAGCACCGGAAACCATGCCATTTTCTCTATAGTTAACTTTGATAAATTTCCCAAAACGACTGCTGTTGTTGTTTTGCACCTGAAGAATCATATTGTTTTTAAAACTTTTTAATTAGTTTTCTTGGTAATATTCACTTACTGTAACAGCATTCCCGAAGGCCTATAAAGCCTATCTATTTTTATAAATTAATTTTTTGGTTCACCAACCTCCAAAACAGGTCCAGCTGACTGAATAAAAAAAAGTTCATAGCTTGAAAACAGATATTAGTCAGAAATGCACATGGTCTTTGTTTTTCCTGACTGGATACTAGATACTTTAGAATTACCGAACCGGATACCGGAACAAAAAGTTACCAAATGTATTCTGCCTTGGAAAATATCAGCTTGGGGGACCAAGGCAAGAAAAAAACTCAATATTTTTATACGAAAATTGTTTGACTAAAAGTTATTTGAAAGTGTAAAATATATGTGTTTTGAAGGCTGTATTGGGTTTCGATTTAATTAGTTTCGAAATGTGCGAGTTTGAATTTTTTCCGTTTTCGGGTTTTTCCGTTTTCGAAACCTGATTTCTAGACTGATTCGAGCATGCTGAAGATGGTTTGATAATAGTAAAACAAGGTTTTGTATGGTATTTTTTGAGTATTAGGAGACAATTGATTTTACAAAAACTCGATTGCACCAAAACTCAAAAATACCCGAGAAAACGGCGTTTTACCACTATCAAACCATCTTCAGCATGCCCGAATTAGTCCAGTTAACAGGCTTTCGAACCCAAAGAAAAAATTTTGATCCAAGTGGACGACCGCTTGGTTTGGTTGGTTCAGACTAAAAAATTTTAAATTCCCGCAAATTTTTCAAATTCGAGAAAATTCAAATTATTTGAAAAGTGTGGACCAATTTATGTTTGGTCCAATTCATGTGCGGACCAATTCGTGTGTGTACTAATTCGGTGTGGATCAGTTTTCTTAACGACCTTAAATGGAAATCCACCTGACCAGAAGGTACCCATTTCGGATTTTGTGGTCTGGGTAGGTGAAATCGGGATTTTGGTCGTAACAAACCCACTTACCTGCACGATTTTACGTATGATAGGACATTTTGTTTTTGAATCTGACTCAATTTTATTTTCAGGCTATCTACAGGTGGATATCCACCTGACCAGGTGGTACCTACCCCAGGTTTTGGGGTTTGGCTGGGTGAAAATAAACTCTTGGTCCTGTCAAACAAGATTCGCCACACAATTTTGCGTATGAGAGGATAGTTTGTTTTTGAATTTAAAAAAATTCATTTTTTCAGGTGAGCCAGGTGGATATCCACCTGACCATAGATATAGATACATCTATATCTATACATTGATACATCCGAGCTTTCGGAGACCGGAGGGGTTAAAGTAGGTCAGTTGATCAGGTTATTTTCTGAAAACCATGTCAGCAAAACATGTGCGAAGCCTCGTGAATCAGATGAGTACCTGATGATTCATGTATGAACTCAGGACATTTCAAACAAGATACCTCATGAAAGTATATATTCATAAAAAAATTAATAGTAAAAATTTTTTTTGAAAACGTATGTTTTTGAAAAAAAAATTGCGAAAACGGAAATTCTCGAAAGCAGCTCTCGAATACAGAAATATTCGAAAACGGAAAAACCCGAAAACGGAAAAACCGAAAACGGAAAAAATTCAAACTCGCACATTTCGAAACTAATTAAAACGAAACCCAATACAGCCGTTTTGAAACTATCCGAAAAAATTCGCAACAAAAAAAAACAGCGGAGGGGACCATGTCTTTTTGGGAGCTACTACAACATATACATAGACCCACAATATTTATTTTCGAACAAAATTTTCTAAAACAAACCAGCAGTGTTTGCTCGATTGTGCTGCAGCCTGAACTACTTTTGAGGCCACCACTCAGTGTAGTCAAGTGGTGGAGAAGAAAGTTGGTGGACTCAGTTTTGCCTGAATCACAACAATTATTTTCTATCGAATTACATCTGACCATTTTTGATAGAAAAAACCTGATCCAGACTCTCCACTGATCACAACACATTGATTTTCTTTGATTCGGAGCATGTTGTGGTAGGTTATGTCAGCAACAGCATAGATGTGAGGTGGTAATGCTCCAACCTGAAAAACAATGGATTAGCACTAATGCTATCAAAATCAATGGTCAGCGAAATCCCACCTCCGACTCTGGCAATATAGACGACTGTATTTGGGATTGTAGATGGGGAAGAAGCTAAAAATATTAAGTTTGCATTTTAAACCACGAACCCAAACTTACTTAAAAGGGTTGACAGCCACCAGGATTGGCCCAATATAGGTGTAGATATGACCTGAAAAAACCGTATAATTTGAATAGTCAAGTCTAGCCAAATACACATCCCTTTAGGTTTTTTTAACCGACTTCATGCTGAGGATGGTGGCTACAATGCCCAATTTTTGAGAAAAATGGCGCCAAAAAATAAATGTCTGTCAAGGTTTTATCTTGCCACCTCTTTGGAAATTTTGACCCCGTACAGTGAACTTCCTACACAGTATTCCCAACAGTGCAGGGAACTCGTCCTTGGCTCGTTCTTCCTCGTCCTTGATATTTCATAGATTTTTTTCATGAATTATGTTGTGTATCTTCAAATAATTCATTATAGATCCGTATACTAGAAGTTAATCTATACAATTGGTAAATTGATAACTCAATAAGTTAAATATAAAATACATCATAAGTCTAAGGACGAGCAACTCGTCCCAAACTCGTCCATATACTTGATTTTAGACATTTAGTGTCTTTTGTTTAACTATTAGCATTTTTTAGGATTTTTTTTCTCAGCAATCATGTAGGGAACAGTTTTCTGAACAGATCTAGAACGAAAAATTCAAACTTTTTGAAATTTTCAATAATAAAGCCTGTAAAATACCAAGGACGAGCCAAGGACGAGTTCCCTGCACTGGTTCTCAAAAGTTTGGAAATACTGGCTGCTTTTGAAACTTTAAGATAGCAGCTCTGGACTAAAATTATTGATCAGAATTTCATAAAAGTTTTGAAGTTGAGGCGAAAAAACATTCGACCCAGCGATATATCGATTCTGTGGTAGATATTTTAATGAGAGACTCGACTTTAATTTTATATTTTTGAACAATTCAAGATTTTTATTGTCGCGACCATAATTTTTTTGTGGTCGAATTTCGAAGATCTGTTAACGTAGATTGACTGAGAATCGAAAAATATTTTAGTATGTAATTTAATGTAATCTTTGCTTGCTCCTCCCTGTGTTTTAGGTCTTGACCATCTAGAGGCCGTGTACAGACCAGGACTTAAAACTCCAACAAAATCTTCCCACCGCTGTTGAACCTGTCCTTCAAGTTGTCCAAGAGAGTCTGTTCTGTGAGCTCGGGTAAGTTGCACAGATCTGCATAGTTTTTCTAGAAGGTTCCCACTTCAGAATTCATACAATACCAAAACACAAGGTAATTCACCTGTGGCTGTTGCAGAACTTGGTCAGAAACGAATCGATTGTGCTGGATGTGTTGACAATACCAGCCTGACCAGCGGAAGCTCCTGAAATATAAAAATATGTCAAGGTAGCTAAAATATTTAGAAAAAACATACTTGAATCCTTCCTCCGACACACAAATCGATTACGTGGCACCGAGAGGTCGTCATTAGCGGCTTCCGTTGTGGAATCTGCTGGAGTAGATCTGGGCCAGAGTGTTTGCACTGTTACCGGGTATTCTCCACTGAAAAAAATTGCTTTTGATAAAAGCATAGATATAGAAGACATACCGATCCAACTTCCGCTCTTTGAATGTCCTGCCATCCACAGTACTAAATAAAAACTTTGTATTAAAAGGATTGAGACCAGTGTTGTCCATTTGGCTCGCGCGAGCCAAACGAAAGACCCAAAATCGCATGTCCTAGCGAGCCAAATGGGTTCGAGCCATATGGCTCGCTTTTTTTATATATGCGAGCCAATTGGCTCGCGTACTTGTTTTTTTTAAGCGAGCCGAACGCGAGCCAAAACCATACGAGCCATTTGTATCGCGAACCGTTTGGCTCGCAAACAAAAACAAATGGTTCGGCTCGCGCTTTTTATGTGAGTTTTGAACGTCGATTCATTGTTAAAGACAAATAAAAGGACAAATAAAGTGTCACTAGCTCAATATTTGCAAAAAATCAGTCAAAAAATTGAAAAAAATGAAAAATAAACTAGATTTAGGCTTTATTTCAGCAAACAATATTTTCCGCGAGCCGAACCATACGCTTATTATAGATGCGAGCCAAATGGCTCGCGAGCTAAGAAGCTCTTGTCACTTTATTCTTTAACTTGGCGAGCCATATGGCTCGCGGACATAGCTATTTGGCGAGCGAGCCAAACGCACAACACTGATTGAGACTGCTAATTTTCAAGATCTAGTATCAAACTTCCAGTTGATTTATGAAATTATGTAGGAGTCTGCACAACAGCATATTTATTTTTGGCTGTTTTTTTTTTGTTCACTTAAGTTAATTTGATTCTTTTTGCAAACCCAACATAAGAAACCAAATGCAAGTGCTAAAAAATTTATTTTTTTTCTAAATTTTCACTAACTGTAAAAAAATAGTGAAAACCATGTGCTAATGCATGCCATTATCGGTACGGTTAAGTTTTTTTGGTTTTGATTGAAAATCAAAAAGTCGGTTTCTTGCTCAAAATACTATAATTTTCGGGTGCAGCCATATTTTAAGAATTTGAACTTGCAGGAACATTACTACTCTTTTTACTAGCCTCAAAAAGTTTGAACGACCAAAAGACTGCAACCCTACAAAAAAGTATTGTCCCCCGGTAATTGAAGACCTTGGTATAATTGTAGTATTCCGAACCCTCCCAAAATGCCTCAAAATAATGTTTTTTCGCTGATTTAGCTGCTCTAACACACGTAAAACATGTTTTTATGCGAGGAAAATCATTTTTGACAAAAAAAGATTCGACCAAAATTTTACTTTTTGCCTTGAGGGGACCAAGATAATTCAACCTAAAAAGGCATCTGAATAACCTTAAAAACCAAATAAGATGGAATTTGAACATAGTTTTGTTAACTGGAGGGGGGTCTACTTCTGCACAGCTTTAATATTATTTTTAGTGTCTAAAGGTTACTTACGAGATTTTCAAACACTTTTCTCAAATCAATATAAAATGCGACCCATAAAAACATGTTTTACGTGCGATAGAGCAGCTAAATCATCGAAAAATTGTTTTGTTTTATTATTGTTTCATTATTTTGAGGCATTTTGGGTGGGTTCGGAATACTAAAATTATTCCAAGACCTTTAAAATAGGTACTAAAAATAGGGTGATAGTTGGCACCCAAATATCTCACTTTTTTCAACTTACCCCATGGTCTCAAAAATTTCAAAATCATCCGTGTTGCGTTTTAAAACATCTAAAATTTGGTAATCATATTTTTCAAAATGATTATCACCAAAATTACCTGCTTTCTGATCAAGAATTTTTTCTATCAATTCTTCTGTTGTAGTGTGCCTAAAGCAATCATACTCACAATTGCTCAAGTTGACTTATTTCGTCACATCAAATCAAAATATGGTGCTTCTGCTGTTTCTTCTTTCCTAATTACCTTGGTCACCCTGTTGGTTTTCCTGGCTTAGGCTTCAGTGCAGAATAGGGCAGTACTCAAACATGTTTTTCTTATTTTCTGTAGTTAGGCAAACATGTTTGAGTGTGTCCACACATATGCTGGCCTAACCTCCACTTAAGAACAAGTCAAAAAAACAATAACTGGGAGTACCCAGGCAAACAGTAGAGACTGGGGCTCTACAGCAGAAGTACTCAAAATATAAAAAACTATGAAAAATATTTTGAAAGATCAATTTTTCAAATTTTACGGAGTAATAAGTATTTGAAATGTGAGAATATAACCCTATGACGATTATGTAAAAAAGCTTACCTTTTGCAGAGAATATCCACAGTTGACTCACCCACTATAGATCTTTTTCGAGACATAGTGGAATCATCAGTTTCAGGGTTGAAAGCATGCAAATACACAGTCAACGTGTAGATATGCAAGTCATCTAACACCGGTGCTTCTCCAATTGTCAATGCTCTTCGTGGGAATACTCCTAAAATAGTTAAAAATATTTTGGTCATCTTATTTACGAAAAAAGCATTACCGGTTATTCCGCCACTTGACGGTTGGTTCATAGAGTTTACAGAATCAAGACTCATTTCGATTTGACCTTATAATAAATTTAGTTAGGAAAAAATATTGACTTGGAGTCAATTCAGTAGTCCAAATTCTATTGTTCTATATATCTTGGCTGTTCAATTAATAAATTAGTGATGAGCATAAGTAAAGGAGAGCCTAAAATTTTCATCAACGTAAAAAATTTAAAGAAAGGGTGAAAGCTGTTAAGGAGATAGTCTCGACACGAAAGGATTTATCCAAGTTTTCTATTTTTTAAATGTGGTCATCTCTACAGGGTGTGTCAGAATTACGCGCACATTGCTCTTTCTGTCTTAATTTTTTTTATATATTATCAATTTTAATTCGATTTACCGTATTTCCTCTAATAAGCGCCCCGGGGCGCTTATTTTTCAAACCCTAAAAATTTTGAAATTGTCAATAAAAAATAGCCTTAACTCCAAAATTTTAGTCAAAAATTAGGGGGGGGGGCGCTTATTGGAGCGGGGGCGCTTATTAGAGGAAATACGGTATGCTGTCTGCATGGTATATCTCTTCTTTTAAATGCTTTTTACGTTTAGATCATGGCTAATATCAAGAATCAAGAGCAAGCAAACCGACTTTGTGTGAAGCAGCTCAAACTTGGTCTAGAAGAGATGTTCCGAATAATCGACAGTGGGCGTTCCTAAAGGTTTTAATTTTTGTCTCAATTTATCCTTTTTTCTTATTGTTTATTGTTGTACGAATAAAGATGAATGGGAAGTCTGTGTTATTGATTATTAAAAGCCTCGTAATTCTGGAGATTTCCTCGGGTTAGGGTCCCGAAAACGGAAATCGGCCGGGCAAGGAGCTACCTCGCCAAATTTTTCAAAAAAGTGCGCGTAATTCTGACACACCCTGTATATAGTATTTGGGTCGGGTGGGTCACACTTTTTATGATTTACCAAATTTTGAGCCACTTTTATGAAGAAAGTCGGTGTTGATGTTTTATAATGGTGAAAACTAGAGAATCTCAGCTACAAAATGAGCTATTGAACAGTGGATTTTGAAAGGTTTTAAGGGTCGAACTGGTCCGGACAAGCTCTCAACTCAGTGGTTTTTTAGGTGTACTTTTTCTTATTTTTTAACTTCAGACCCAATTTTGAGCCACTTTTATAAAAAGTCGGTGTTAATGTTTTATAATGGTGAAACTAGAGAATCTGAGCTACAAAATAAACTATTAACCTGTAAGGTTAGAAAAGTGTAAAGGGTCGAACTGGCCCGGACAAGCTCTCAACTCAGTGGGTTTTTAGGTGTACTTTTTCCTATTTTTTAACTTCAGACCCAATTCTGAGCCACTTTTATAGAGAAAGTCGGTGTTTATGTTTCATGATGGTGAAAACTGAAGAATCTCAGCTACAAAATGAGTTATTAACCAGTGATGTTAGAAGAGTGTAAGGTCTCGAACTGGTACGGACAAGCTCTCAAGTCAGTTGCTTTTTAGGTGGAGTTTTTCCTATTTTTAACTTCAGGCACAATTTTGAGCCACTTTTATAGAGAAAGTCAGTGTTGATGTTTTATAATGGTGAAAACATAAGAATCTCAGCTACAAAATGAGCTATTTAACAGTGGATTTTGAAAAGTGAACGGGTTTGAACTGCCCGGACAAGCTCAAAACTCATTGGTTTCTCAGGTGTGGATTTAAGGTGGATGTTCCGGTTCAAACCCAATTTTGGCCAGTTTTTGCCGATTAATGTCAAATATCTCTGCGGAACCCTCAAGTTCAACATCTTGACTTCCTTTTAAGCACAATCACGTATAATCGAAATTGGATAGGCGAGGATGGGCAAGGGTAGGCGAGGATAGGCGAGGATGGGCGAGGGTAGGCGAGGATAGGCGAGGGTAGGCGAGGATAGGCGAGGATGGGCAAGGGTAGGCGAGGATAGGCGAGGATGGGCAAGGGTAGGCGAGGATGGGCGAGGGTAGGCGAGGAGAGGCGAGGATGGGCAAGGGTAGGCGAGGAGAGGCGAGGATAGGCGAGGGTAGGCGAGGATGTGTGAGGGTAGGCGAGGATATGCGAGGATGGGCAAGGGTAGGCGAGGAGAGGCGAGGATAGGCGAGGGTAGGCGAGGAGAGGCGAGGATAGGCGAGGGTAGGCGAGGATATGCGAGGATGGGCAAGGGTAGGCGAGGTAGAGTAGCTTAGTCAACAGGTAGGGTGGATGATCTACCCTAACCATTAACGCACTCGGAAGATAAATCTACCCGAACTACTAATGTACATGAACAACTAATGTTCCCGAACAACATAGGCGCCGATAGGCGCCTGCAGACCCTAGTTGAGCCATATTTTGTCGACAACCCGGTTTCGCAGTCTCAGATAAACTTGTGCACAATAAAAAGTTGGCTAAGCATAATCAATATCAGAATATCTAAATCCTCTCAAAAAATGCCCTTTAAATCGAAATGGAAAGGAAGAAGAAACCATCGAAAAAAGGATGATTAGTTTTTCTATTGCAATTCGATTTTTAGGACACTTTTAAGGAATTTGAAAATTCTGATATTAATGATACTCATCCAACTTTTTATTTTGCACAAGTTTGTCTGACATTACAATACCGAATTGTCGATAAAATATGGCTCATTAACCACATTTAAAAAACGAAAAAGTGACGCTACTTGCATATACCCCCCCCCAAATCAACTTTTTTTAAAAGTGTTTTAAAACACCCTATATCGACTCAAAATTGCCTCAGGAGTTCAAAAAAGGTATTATTTTTAAGTTCTGGTCAATAAAAAATTGAGTTTTGGGCACTTTCGAATTTCGACTTTTTACCTGTTTTATCATGTTTTGGTCACTGGAGCTGGGCAATAAGAGCCTCTAAATGCATTTTTTTCAAGAGTCTTGCTCGGAATTATGTCTAAGGTAAGTGAGTGCGCGCATCTCTAACCAACCAAGCCCCCTGCGCCCCTTCGGGGCGCAGAACTCAAAAATAATGTCTTTTTGGAGCTTCTGAGGCGATTTTAGGTCGATATAGGGTGTTTGGGAACATTTTAAAAAAAGTTGATTTGGGGGGGGGTATATGCAAGTAGCGCCGAAAAAGTTCTATAAATCCTTTCGTGTTGAGATTATCTCCTTAACAGCTTTCACCCTCCTTTAAGATTCAAATAATGGATGTACCGCCAGCCAGCCCTTTTTCAAAATTTTTGATCTTTGGCGATACTCTTCAAATTGGCCACTGGAGACCAGATCCTACGGTCACAATGGAAGAGGGATACATTTTGAATGTCTCTTACAAAGAATATTTTTGTGAACTAAGCCATATAGTTTCACTAGCTCTTATTGAAGCAATGGCAACTATGGCGGTTAATCACTATGGATAGTGTTGAATCGAGTACACATTAATTTGTAATTTTCTAGTTTTGTCTCCTAATAGCTCAAACTATCCTCAAGAATCCGATTTACAAAACAAAATTTTGGAAAAATGCTGATTCTTGAGATGCAAACTTACGGTAAACGGTAAATTCATCTGCGGTAAATTCATCTGCAGAGTTCAAATCCTTGCGCCGTTCTAAAAGCGTTGTTCTAACTATCGGCACTTTTTCCACGGCTCTTTTTTGCCGGCTCTTTTCGCGCGGCGCTTTTTTCCTGCGGCTTTTTTCTGGACACCGATGGTACCAAGGAGGTGGTACCCAGTCATCTAGATGGTACAATCCAAATATCTCAGTGGTACTCTGTGGTACTTAGGTGATTGCATTTAAATAGTCCAGGGTCGAATTTCAAGATTCGGCAAGTATGCCGCATATATGGGAGGTAAAGTAGAGCAGCTGGAATCAAGTAAGTCCTAGGGTGTGCAATATGAATACCAACCCTAGAGCCCACTCTAAACCCTTAATGTTTTGGATTTGACCGACGTAAGTAGAGGTAATTCAATTACTCGATTATTAATGGTGCTTATTATGGCGATTATGGCAGCTAGGAAGTGGTACCTAGCCATCCACGTGGTCATAGTTGGACCGCCGCCGGCGGCACACCTTCGGTTACCTTCGGCGGCCGCCCGGCTGTGCCCGCGGTCATAGTTTAGATATTAATGATACTAATTCTAAATTTAAAAAACATGAAAAATTTTAATAAACAAACGTTGCCAGTTTTCCTGTCCACCAAATGATGTGCAGAAAAATAGTCAAAAATTACAAGACTCAAAAGTAGCATAAATGGGCAGCTGTACAAGGTAATTTTCTAAGATGTGCATAGTGTCAACAAAATTTTAAATACGGCACTACCATTATGGGTATTTGCTTACGGTATTTCTTCTGGTTATAGGCGAATTAATCGACATTGAAGAAATTCGATGCCCTTTTTTTGTAATAGATCCCCCAAAAAAACTTTTTTAACCTCTTGTCGCGGACGAAAATTAAAACAGATCATCAGGAAACCAAACAATTTGCAGCTCTCTATCATGTTCTTTTTGCACTAAAAACAATGATTCAGCAAGAAAAAACCCTTTAGAAAAGTCGACTCAATATATCGCTACTCTGTGGGACCAAAAGAAGGTCACGTTTTATCGCGAGCCTCGTTTTACCAAAAGTAAATTTGACTGACTTCATTTGGCTTTAACCGCTGCAAGGATTGCGTTATAGGCTATGAGTAATTTGTAGAGTTGTGAGTACTCGAGATTTTCGAATACTCGACTCGATACACGAAAATTTTCGAATAATACTCGAAATTACTCGATTTCGAGTACTCGACTCCACAACCCTAGTGATTTTGTTTGCTAAAAACTTGAAATATGTCATGAAAAAAGGGTTGCCACGAAAACAAATATTTGCTATTCATTTCCAAAAGGGACTTCATCAGAGAAAATACGGTAGTTAAATCCATAAAACAAAGAAACAACATTTTCCAAAACGTCATAAAGTAAAAATAAACCAAATATTATTATTCGCCAGGAAATGTGACCACCAGCTGGATTTTGATCTGAGCCGCAATTTTCTGACTTTTTCTTCTCTGTCTTAAAGAAAATCAGCAAAAAACATCTTTTTAGCGAGGCTCGACCTCCCTCAAGCATTGATTGATCGATCGTTTTTCCATTCTTTTACCACTTTTCTAGCCATCCTCACAATTATGTTATGAACTCTTGGGCTAGCGGTAATAGATCTGCAGAACCAGCCCTTGCTTTCTTTTCCCCTTCCTCTCCTCTGTCGTCTATTGACAAAGCCTGGCTTAACAATGAAAAAGATTACCCTCCTTTTTTCACCTCTCCCAAGTGTGATTGTAAAGCATAAAGGGGAGCTTGAGATTGATTAGCTGAGCCTTGTTTTTGTTGCTCTGCCTTTCAGATCTAGCTAGCACGAAAATACGAAAGGAAAAATCGTGAGTAACAACCGGGCATATATTGAAGAAACATCGATTGACTGAAAGTCCCCCAAGTAAAATGACGAGAAATATGAAAACGGCGAGATATGCAGTTAAATCTCGATGTAGTGGTGTTCCATTAAGTTTCGACCCCTACTTGGTAATACAATTTTCTAACCTTAATTTTCTACTAATCTGGTACGTCTGTCCGCTCAGAAAATCCAAGGTTTTCGGATTTTACTGGTCGTTTTTAATTACACAATTTTACTTTGGTATAGTGGCAACTCTTTCTCAAAAGAGAGAGATCGAATTAGAAATATCGTATTACATGCTTAGATGATGCAATAAATGATACCTTGTTAGAAAATAGAGATTCAGGGCTACATGTTAAAAAAAATATTTTCATGATTGGAAAAACACCCAGAAATACTCGTTTTTACGATTTGTTGCAGGAAAAGAGACTTTTTGGTGCGGGTTAGTAGTCTTTTGTGGGTCGAAAAGTATTTTAACTCAAGTTAGACCGCGATTGACCCCGGTACTTGTGCACTTGGGGGCCCCTTTTTCGTTAATTGTAAATAGCGTTTAGACGTCTCCTAAGTAATTCTCATACGCTAAAACGATAAAAAAGTTGTTTGCTAACAATTTCCGCACTAAAAAGTTGAGTTTTCAAAAAAAAAATTTTCCGTACTTCACGTGATATTCTTAATTTTCTAGCTTGGAAACAACTTAAAAGGGAAGCTATGAAAAATGTCTTTTCAAAAAAATACACCCGATTGCTTGAAAACTGGAATCCGGCCTAGGTTGATGGCGATTGAACAGAGAAATTTATTTTTAGGCATGTCGGAGTAGCGACTAACAGTGTTCTTGATTCTTTGATCTAGATCTACGTATGTCTGCCCTCTATGTCTGTCCTCCTGCCCAGTGAGCTGTGACCCGTTTCTCTGCAATTCTGAACTCACGATGCAATCCTAAAAATGACAAAGTATCGAGAAATCAAGTAAAACTAACCTTCAATGAGTTTCCAGATGGTAGGATGGGAGGCTGCCGAAGTCCGAATGAGCTGCCCATTGAATGATTCCATTCCATTTCTAGTTCTTGGTTGGTTGTTTACTACTAAAGCACGCAGATTCCACGTCTTGATTTCATAACTAAAAGACAGAGTAACGCAGATAAAAATTTAACAAAAATATTAATTTATCTTAAGCCCACAAACGCATGTTTCACATCAACAACTGGCACAAAAGCAAGGGCAGCGTATGAATGTGGAGCTATAAGTCGGGATTTAGGGATTTTTTAACTTTCAACTTTTTTTTCAAAATAGGTTGATAGCTGAATTTCTCATACATGTACCGTATTCTCTCTAATAAGCGGCCCCGCCTACTTTGAGGGTCTGTATCTCAGACTAGAGTGAATATTTTGCAGAGCTGTTTTTTGAATTTCCTAACTCCCACGAGTTCTACCGATTCCGCTTTTTAGATTTTTGTTGAGCACCCGAAAATCTGAAGATCGACCCAAAATTTTTCCGATTTTCGGAGGGTTGAAAAATAAGCGGCACGGGCGCTCATTAGATATAATACGGTATGTATTAGTTTTTTTCGGTAACACTGTAGAATGAAAGAGTGAATTCTGGACTATTTCGGATGCCTCACATGTTTTTAAACTGGGCCGTGGCAAAAATAGACTCTATATGCATTTTTTGATCAAGATTACTTCTCGGAATCATGTCTAAGGTAAGTGAGTGCGCGCATCTCTAACTCTCAAACCCCCTGCGCCCCCTTCGGGGCCCCTTTAGACAAAAATCACTCGAAAGTGACTCTGGATGCATGAAAAAGCATGCATACCAGAGTTTATTTATGCGGTAGGCCCTAGTATTCGAAACTATGTTCAACATCTTCTTGTTCGTGGGCCCTTTATCAGGCACGTACCCAGGGAGGGGGGGGGGTGTCGATACCGGGCTTTAGACCTCCCCCCCCCTGAATTTTTTTATTTCCGGCTAAAAACACCATAAAAGTCGAAAAAGGTGTAGGTAAAATGACCTTTTGGGGGCTTTAACAACCCCCCCGAAAATTTTCAATCCAAGGTCTCAGTGCAAATCTTGTAAAAGGATATGGATTTTTTTTTGAAGCAGAAGATTTCTTTTTGGTGCAAATCGGACCTTTTTGCATCCGGTTTGCACTAAAAATATTCAATTTGCACCAAAGAAAGCCTGTTTAAACCGAAAAAGATCCGATCTGCGCCAAAACAATTTGCACCAAAAGAAATCTTTTTGCACCGGAAAAAATCTATGTC
This sequence comes from Ditylenchus dipsaci, assembly GCA_004194705.1. Lineage (NCBI taxonomy): Eukaryota > Metazoa > Nematoda > Chromadorea > Rhabditida > Anguinidae > Ditylenchus > Ditylenchus dipsaci. Next base: position 138,291 of record SADC01000169.1, read on the forward strand.
CCTTGTAAAAAGGTGAAAAATTGAGTCAGTAAAGCAAAATAATGTAAGATATAACGTCTAAATCTTTAGCTATTAACTTGCCTGGAAAAGCGGCTTCAAAATGTATTCGTAAGTCAAATACAAAAGTACCGATTTTTCTGTATCAAATTATATGGAAACTCCAAAAAGTGTTTTACTCGGTATAGCGATTCTCACATGCAAAAAGTAACTGGAGATAAATAATTACGAAAAATCTATGTAATTAGGATATTTTCATTGTTTTGTGGTACCAAGGCACAAGTTTCTGCAAGAGCCCTTGATGAATCTTCATCGTCACCAGCGATGGTCACGATAGTGGCATTAGCAGCTGCGGTTCTTATGCCATAACCAGTAGTTCCATTTGGTTTGTTTCTATTAGGCCTTAGGCTTAGCACAGTAGTAGGGCTGTTCCAAGAATCTCCTGAAGTAGTAGGCTTGGATTAAGGTCTAAGGTTTTATTGTATTTCGAATAATTATAAATGGTCCAATGAAACTTTGTATACTTAGGTAAAAACAGTCGGATCAAGCGGCTTGAGGTAAACTATTCTATGGAAATTTTTTGTCGGGTCAGTAACTTGTTTGAGAGCACTCTACACAAAATTTGATCCAAAACACAATGCCAAGAACATTATTTTGGATTAGGCATGGGAGGAGAAGAGCAAATCTTTTTTGTCGTAAAAATGCTTTTCGTCGTAAAATACTTTTCCTGCCGCAAAAAACTTTTCTTGGCCTTAAAAAGTTTTCTTTGCCGCTAAAATACTTTTTCCTGCGCTACTCATATTTAATTTGACGTGAAAAAAAATTATTTTACAGCAAGAAAAGTTCGCGGCAAAAAAGTATTCGTGCGGCAAAAAAAAAGTATTCTTCCGACAAGAAAAAGGTTTGCCCGGAGGAGATTGGTTAAGAAAAGTTCTTACACATTTTTTTTAGAAAATTAGACACTAGTAGCGAATATCCCTACCACCCCCCCCTCCAATTTTTCCTTCTAAAACTTAAGGTCAGATTTTAGGGGGGGGGTTATTCGCTACTAGCGCCGAAAATTACAACAAATGCGGAAGAAAAGATCAAAATAAAATTTACAGGTGAAATTTAAACTTTTGAGGGCGCAATTCAATTTAAGCCGTTTATATTATGGCTTATACAGTCAAAATTTAGAAAAAAAACAACTTACGCTTGAATTCATTAGTCTTGATTTTTTCCATGAACAAACGTTTAAAAGCATCACGAAATTTCTTTGACATTAGGTTATACAGTATAGGATTTACAGCACAGTTGAAAAATATCATCGTTTTGGAAAGAATATGTACCTGAAAATAGTTGTAGGTTGATTTTCAACTTTACAGAGCTGATTCAAAGTTTTAAGTTAAAGAGGGGGGGGACTTCTATGGCTACTTTTTGACATTGACTGCTACTTCACTTTACATACACTTTTTCACATATTTTGTTGTTTTATCTTAGATGTTTTTAGACCGTTTTTTGTAGCTGACATCTTACTTTTTCAATTAAACACCCTAATTAAAGTTCATAAGGCATCCGCACATAATGTGTCGAAGTAATACTGAATTGTTTTTATAACTATATCTTCACAAATATTGCATGTTTTTATGGTTTCAAATTTTCAAGTTCAAAACAGTAAATACCTGCTTACAAACAAAATATTTCCAAATCTGTAGTCAAAACTATTTGAAAGTTTTTTTTTGAAGTAATTAAATAAATGTAAATATGAGGTAAGAACACGGTGAAACATTGTTCAGTTAATGATTTTAACTCTTCTAAAGTCTGAAGTATCAGGTAAATAAAATAAAAAATAGTATCTCGAGTTAATAATATAGGCGTTAACACCACGAAATAATTCAATATTTTTGAAATCTTCCGGATCAGCCTCCGTACCACACCTGCATCCGCTAAGCTTATTGTGAACACGCTTCCGCAACGTCTTCCGGATGCGGTCCGAAATGCGGATGCATTTTGAACACCAAAAATGCGGATGCGGTGCGGATGCGGACGAAAAACGGATCATTGTGTAGCGGGTATTACGCAAAGCACACGTGGTTGTTGTTACACACGTGGTGTCACACAAGCTTGTGCAGTATTAAAAGTAAGATTAGGAACGGAGAAAACTTTTCATTTCTCTTTCTTGTCACCGAAAAACATTTAATTGTCAGCGAAAAAAGTTGTCACCGAAAGACTCTTTCTTGTTACCGGAAATCTTTTTTGTCACCGAAAACCTTTTGCTTGTCACCGATTGTTTAAAACCAGATTGTTTAAAACCACTTTTTTAATTTTTTTTCTCGACAATGGCCTAATACTCTTTTAACGGCTTTTCCACCATGTTTTTAGCATTTTAGGCTAAAATTTGCTTTTTGCAAAAAAAATTACCTGAAGGGACAAAGGTCAAATTTTAGGGGTTGGGTTACCTCAGTCCTCCATAGCCTGAAATTCTAAAAACGTGGTAGAAACACCGTTAAAAAAAGTATAAGGCCATTGTCGAGAAAAAAAATTCAAAAGTGCCTGGTTTCCTCTCTGGTTTAAAAAATCGGTGAAAAAAAGATTTCCGGTTATAAATAAAAAAAATTCCGCTGACAACTTTTTCGGTGACAAAAAATAATTTGCTGACAATAAAAAGTTTTGTCCATTAGGAACATTTACATCAAAATAACAAAAAATTTCAACAAATACATTAAAACTGAGGCACCATAAAACCAGACATTCGAAATATTTTATTTTATTTGGCCTCAATTTTTAGACCATTTTTCGAAAATATTTTCAATTGTGATATAGTCCACGCTCCCAACAAGGACACTCAAGGGACCGGCAAAACGATGTCGTTATCGAAAGCTGTCCTTACTTAGAACGTCCTTATCGAGAGCATGATTTTCCAAAAGCTTACTCAACAGATCGTCGATACATGGAAGCATTATGCATACCCCAGTTTTTTACGCGGCTGATTCCAGCTGCAGAACTATGTTTAAGTCTATTTTCTTTGTCTTTTCTGAAAAACTTTAATGCCCCAGAAATCTACAGAACTGAAATACTTTGGTCATCCAAATCAATTTTTTGTCCTTATTGGGAGTGTGGACTGTATCGAGGTTTGTAATCCTACTTTTAAATTTGCACAAGTTTTGTTTTCATTGTAACACCTGATTGTCAATGAAAGAATGCCCATTTGATACATTTTGTCCCGTTCTCGAGAAAAAATATGATAAAGGAAGTATGATACTTGAAGTTCATAATTAAAATGTCTCTTACCAATCTGGATCCCACTTGGATGAGGAAGTAAATGAGTTCCACATAACCTAAAATATTATATGGTTTTTTTAAATTGTTTAAAAATATCCATATATCACCATGGCTCTGTAGGGAAGCCAACAAACAGCAAAAATAAATCTGAACTTATTTTTATTATTTTGTTGGAGTTTTAAAAATGAGGCGACTGTCGGCTTATTAGAAAAAATATAATAATGTGATTCATTGGCTTGAGTATAGAATTCTTCCCCACGCAGAGTACGCTGATGGAGGAGATGACCTCATATTCGTGTTTCTCGACCCCGATTTTATGAGAAACCCGCTTTTTTTTCGATTCTGAGAAAAAAATTAGAACCAAAAAGGGGATTATGTTTTTTTTACTCAAAATTAGAAAAATTGAAATTGGCGCTTTTTGAATTATAAAAAGAATATGGGCTGTACAGGGAGGGCAACGGAATAAACGAGGCCACTAACAAGAAGATGTTGAACATAGTTTTGAATACTTGGGCCTACCGCATAAATAAACTCTGGTATGCATGCTTTTTTCATACATCCAGAGTCACTTTCGAGTGATTTGTGTCTAAGGTATGTGGGTGTGCACATCTCAACTCCAAGCAACCAAGCCCCCTGCGCCCCCGAAGGAGAGGGGGGGGGGCTTGGTTGGTTAGAGATGCGCGCACTCACTTACCTTAGACATATTATTGATCCAAAAGTGCGCATAGAGTCTCTTTTTGCCACGGCCCAGTTGAAAAACATGGTAAGACAGTCGAAAAATACAATTTTTTTTTTCATTTTGCCATAAAATAGGCCCTTTTATCCGGACAATTTTTTTCGCGCAAATCCACTTTTTTGGCACAAATTTTGTTTTGCGTAATTAGATTGAAAATTTTCAACTTTCTTGAAAAGTTTTTAAATCATGATGTAGTCCTACTTTTCTAGTTTCTAATGAGGTATCATTTATTGCATCATCCACTAAAAATGTACTATAAAATTTTTGTGTGTTATATTTTTGTGTTATATTTTTCAGAGATGATGCAATACATGATACCTTATCAGAAACTAGAAAAGTAGGGCCTCAAGTGGAGACAAATCGAAATCAGTCGAAACTTTGTAATGAAACTCACACTACAACCGCCAACATCTTGATCACCTAGAAATATTGAAAATGAAATATAGTTTCTTTTTAAATAAGAGGATTATTTTACAGTCAATTTAAAATTACCCCTTTTACAGTCATTTAAAAATAAGTGATCGTTAGATAGATTTTTTTGCTTTTTGGAGAAAAATAATTCAGGTTTCTGAAAACCAATCAGCAAAATGGATATTTTTGCGATGTTTGAGACCAGACTGTAAAAACAGAACTAATATAATATCTATAAAAAATCAGGTTAAAAAGTGTCGGACCCTAGGCGGGAACGAACTTTTTGGGTGAGCGTAATATAGAGTTCTGACTGTAAATAAATTCTTTAAAGGACCATGATTTTTGCGCGCAGCGATTGTCCCCCGCCAATTTAAATTTTTTTCCCAATCATTGAACTTCTGTATTGATTTTTCAATTTGGTTTCTATCAAAACTATACCTAAAATTAAATTCTAGGCCTTGTTTTGATAGAAACCTAGTTGAAAAATCCGTACAGAACTTCAATGATCAAGAAAAAAATTGAATTGGCGGGAGACAATCGCTGCGCGCAAAAACCATGGTCCTTTAAAGGAAAATTAGGAAGTCTGTTCTAAACAAATACATACTTGAACTTTTCCTTTGGTAGAACTCTTTCGATTGCCATTGCTCACAAAATACTCTTTGCCTTTTTGACTGGCAGCTGCATTCAGAGGTGGTGGCATTGCCTTATCTGTGGATTCAATAGCTGTGGAAAGTGCTAAAATAATATTTTTTGGAACTAATGCTGTTGCCCACCCCCCTGGAGGTCAAATTTTTTTTCCGAAAATATATGTCTATTAGTTGGGTCTTTTTCAGTTTTTTGTACGAAAAAATAAGGCTTCATAGGCATAGTGGGGCGCCCGTTCGCCGGGCCCGTTCCCTTCCCGTCCTGGACGGCGTCGGAAAAGTTGACGTTCGGACGGCCGTTGGACGGCCGGCAGAAGGCGATCCAGACAGGACGGCGAAGGACTAAATTATTCAAGCCATGCTCAGACAGAAAGCCAACAAAATCTTTTTTGCTGCCAGGAATTCTGCATCTTCAGCGATTACTACAAGTATCTCATATTTCGTGCAACATTGCCTGAATATATTTTCAAATTTTTAAAGCAATGACTGAAAATCTGCACGGAGAAGCAATATAACGACGTTCTGGAGATCGCAACAACAGCAACCTCTACTACATAAGTGCGAAGTTATTAGACCCTTCCGTTGGTTTTTACAACGAAAAACGATTTAATAACAGTGATAAAAGCACTAAAGAGAGTTTTATCAAATACTTGCGCTCGACATACTCATAATGCCCGCTTTATCTGGAGCAGCGTAGGGACTATTCTCCATTCTTACAATGCACGCTGAGGCAGAAGGCTGGGCATTGTAGAAGCCTCATTGAAAGCTCGTTCAATTGTAAGTTACGACGAAAAAGCATCTAATAATAACGATGCCATTATTGTATGCTACCGTTTTATTATTTGAACAAAACATTTTATGTTGCGGACGGCCGGCTACGAAATAGGCGGCCGGCGAAATTTCGGACGGCCAGCCGGACGGGCGGTGAAATTTTTAAAGAGAGATTTTCGGCCGGCGGAAATCTCAAAAGACGGAGACGGGACGCTGTCCAAATTTTAGAAATGTGCCCCATTATGTTCATAGGTAGTTTAGGCACATTTTCATAACACAAAATAGTATTTTTCACAAAAGAAAGTGACTGAAAAAATGACTTTGAAGCAGGGATGAGCTTTTGCGCCTATTTATATATAAACTAGACTTTTGTTAGACGCATTTCACGTCTAGATAAAGTCTTTTTAGTTTGGATAAGTCTATTTAGACGTACGTCTATTTTAGATGTCACGTCTAATTTAGACGTAAAGTCTAACAGAAATTTATTTTAATTTAGCTTTTTTATACCACTTTTTCTGTTCTTATTGTTTTAACAAGTCAGAATAATATTATGGCTTCAGCACAAGTAATAAATTCTTCTGCTTCACACTTCATTAGTCATATACACTCTTTGCAAATCCTCGAAACCTGAATAATAGTACTGAAACTGCAATTTCACCCATGCAGACCCCAAACCAGGGCTGGCTACCAAATAGGGCATAGGGGCGTTTCGTCAAGAAAAGTTTCATGTGAAACTTTTTTGACGAAACGTCGGAACAGAACGCCAAGTTTGTACACATTCAAATTCATTTTGTCTTGAAATGAAATCACGTTATACCAAATTTTTACCTGTTTCTTATTTTTGTTCTTGCTTCTTTTTCAATTCAACCACGGGTGAATTTACCATAAACTCTCGGGTAGGTAGTGGTACCCAGGTAGTGGTACCCAATTCTCAGGTGTTCTATCTGGATAGAGATAGTGAGTGAAAAATAGCACGAGCCTATCTACTTTCCTGGAATCCATACTCAGTCGTGCCAAATCGACCCACTCTTCTAGCTCGCCTACCCCTCTCGTGGCATACCTCCTCATTCTGCCGGCTCATACTCACTCACCTGGCTCACCTACCTACTCTCTTGGCATACCTACATTTGGATGTCCACCTGGGCGTTTTTTTTCTTATATAAAAAAACTCTTTCGTGCACAAATTACGATAATCTAAAGATGGTTTGTAGGTAACAAACTGTCATTTGAGAAACTTTACCAAAACTCAAAGAATACTCTAGAAAATGTGATTTCACTTTAATTAAACCTTCGTTAGAACGCTCTAATTAGTGCAAAAAACAGGTTTTGGAACCCGAAAAAAAATCGCACCAAATAGACGACCACTTGGTTAGGTTGATGCATGTATCATCCAGTAGAACTGAGGTTAGATTGTACAAAAACATTTAAATGATAGGAGTTCTTCACATAACGAAATTTTTGTAACCCTGACAAAACATGAAAAAAAATTCCACCAAGTGAATGACCACTTGGTTTGGTTGAGGCATAGACTATCCAGCAGAACTGATGTTAGCATTTAGACCATCATTCAAAATTATAAAAATTTCCCGTAAGACAAAATAAGGCGAAGATAAATATATTAATTCAAAATAATGCGAACTTTCAAAAACGAATTTGAATGTGTACAAACTTGGCGTTCTGTTAAAGGGCCATTGCCGTCTCCGACAACAGTTGTCCCCCGCCAATTCAATTTTTTTCTTTATCGCTGGATTTACGTACGAATCTTTTCAACTTGGTTTCTAACAAAACTATACCTAAAATAAAATTCTAGGCCTTGTTTTGTTAGAAACCAAGCTGATTAATCCGTGCAGAAGTTCAATGCTTGAACAAAAAAATTTGAATTGGCGGTGGACAATTCAAAATACCGTATTTACTGTATCAACTCCCCACCCTCCAATAACTCCCACCCTCTAATAAGTCCCAACCCTACGGACCTTATATCTCAGCCTAGAGCGAACATTTCGCAAATCTGTTTTTTCGCGTTTTCTTAGTTGCCGCGAGTTTACCTGATTACACTTTTAAGATTTTGGTTGAGCGCCCAAAAATCTCAAAACCGACCTCAAAATTTTCGATTTTTCAGAGGTTGAAAAATAACTCCCATGGGGACTTAATACAGTGAATACGGTAGGTGCAATGGCCCTTTAAGACGCTTCGTAAAAAAGTCTCATGTGAGACTTTTTTGACGAAACGACTACGCACCACCAAATAGTCTAGTGGATATCCACTTGGATGTCTTGAAAAATTTTAATTTTGTTACAATTTGAGAAGAACCATTCTATGATACGTGAAATAATGTGGGTTATTTGGTTTGTTATGACCGGAATTGCGATTTCATCTACTCGGACCCAAAACCTGAAGTAGTTTCTCCCTGGGTTAGATGGATATCGATCTGAATAACCTGAAAGAAACAAAATACCGTATAACCTCTATTAAACGGGCACCCCTACAGTTAACGTTTTTCAAATTTGCTTTGCTTTTTTAACCCTAATATTGTTTATTTTTCGAAATGGACGACCACTCATTTTGTAGAGCTTCACAAACTCTACAAAATGAGTGGTCGTTCGTTTCGAAAAATAAACAATATTGGGGTTAAAAAAGCAAAGCAAATTTGAAAAACGTTAACTGTAGGGTGCCCGTTTAATAGAGGTTATACGGTAGGTAAAAATTGTGTATGGAATTGGGTTTGTTAGGGATCGAAATTGCAATTTTACTCATCCCGGTCCCTATGCCCGAGGTAGGTATTCCTTGCGTCAGGTGGATATCCATCTGAATAGCTTAAAGATTTCTGAGTTTCAGTGCATCAGAAGAGCATTCCCTAAGGCACTTTTCTGTCTAAAAAAACCCGAAAAAAGTTAGGGGAGGTGAGACGAAAAAGGCATTTGAAGTTGGCTAGTCATCACTAAGTTTTTTCAGTTTTTGACGTGAAATTTTTTTGCACTAGAAAAACCTGGAATTCTGACACCGAATTCGTGATCAGCGTATCTGATTTGCTTCTAAAACCACTTTTAAAAGTGTACTTTGAATTGGTACTCCAAATTCCTCTCAGGACAATAAATATTTGATTTACCAATTATTGACTTGTTTGAAAGTTTATTGTCCTGAGAGGAATTTGAAATATGACATTTGAAATATGACGAAAAAAAAAAAACACACTTTTTTAGCCAAAATTTATTACAGACTATAATTTTTTGCGCTCAGTAGAATAAGCGACTCTTTCCGCGTCGAATGAACTTTTAAACGAGTGTACATCATCATATTTTCGCTAAGTATAAAATATTTTAAGAAATTAACTGGTTTTTCTGATTACCAAACTTCGAGAGGCCACGGCTCGGTGAATTAGTGACAAAAAGTGGTCGAATTTGGTACTATCTTACTCAGCAAATTGTAAGCTTTCATTTGAGCCCAAACACTCAATTTCCAATTTCGTACGTCTAAATAGACTTATTCAAACTAGATAGACTTTATCTAAACGTGAAATGCGTCTAATAAAGTCTATTTAGACGCGAAATCTCATCGCTGCTTTGAAGACTATAGTTAACTATGTTTTATAAGAGTAATATACCATATTTTGACCGTTAAAACTCGGCGAAAAAAATTTGAAATGCATATGATCAAGATTTTTAAACGAGTAAATAAAATTTTATTATGTTTGTTCAAAAAATTCCACACGAAAATGTGTTTCGATAAGAAAAATTTTTGGAAAAAAAATTGACCTCCAGGGGCCTATTCTACTAACATGAAAAGTGAAATTGAAAAGTGAAAAGTGAAAATGAAAAATGAAAAGTGAAATCTCATTTTCTGTTCTACTAAGATTTTGAAAAGTGAAAAATGAAAAGCGAAAAGTGAAATTGAAAAATGAAAAATTTTCATGTAAATTTTCACTTGCTGTTCTACTAAACTGAAAATTGAAAAATGTAAAGTGAAAAGTGAAAATTTTTCACGAAATTTTGTCGCCTAAGCGACTGGCCGACACTTTTCAAAAATGCGATTTTTTTGCCAATGCTTCCGTTTGTCTAGCTTGCTTGTCTCTCGGTTATATTTGCTTCGCTGCTTATTAACCTTGTTGCTCATCTTCTTTTTTCCACCTCAAGGTTTTATTATTTTTCACAACTTAGATAGCAATGTCTTCGAGCAGCGAAAGTTTGGCGGAAGAGGAGCGAGATCAAGTTCGTAGGCAACGTGTATTTCGACCGCGAGCAATCGTCAATGATCCAGGGATGTTTCGGGAGCGCTTTCGTCTCACGCCAAGGCAAGCTGACGTTCTACTCGGAGTTCTTGGGCCAGGGCTAGAGCCGTCTACTAAACGATCGAATCCTCTCAGCGCTCGGGAGAAGCTTCTTTGTGCACTTCGGTTCTTCGCTTCGAATGGGTTGTTTTATAGCATTGGTGATGCAGAAGGTGTGTGTTTTATGTTTTCTTATCGTGCACTTTGGTTAGTAATCGTCAATTTGTCTTAGGTCCATCAAAGGTTGCAGTTCATGGGCCTTTCGTGAAGTGACTTCCCTTATCAATATCAAGCTTGCGGATCAGATCAAATGGCCGGAGGATCAAGAAAGCTGTCGCCAAATCGCCTCTCAATTTTTCCGACTTGCAAGACCGGGAATGCCTGCTGTTTGTGGCGCCGTAGATGGAACGCTGATTTCACTCGCACATTGTCCAAAGGAACACGAGGTACATTTTTACTCTTACCCTTTTTACTACTCACGAACTCCATATGTCTAGGCTCAATTCGTAGATCGCTACCACAGCACTCAATCAATGCAATGGCTGTGGCTGGTCCAGATTATCGTTTCCACTTCCTCTCTGCTAAGTGGCCCGGATCGGTGAATGACGCTCGTGTCCTTAGGAATAGTGCAATGGCGGCTCGGTTTGAACAAGGTTGGCGTCCATTTCCCAATGCGGTTCTTCTTGGCGATTCGATTTATGGAGCAAGCGACTGGCTCGTGCCGATGCGACTGCATGCTGCTCAAGAATTCGAAAGATTTTACAAGTTTGTTTCATTCCTAAATATTTTTTTTTGCTCGCTAAAAGCATGTTTAGGTGCCATTCCAAGACTCGGAGAATCGTGGAGTGTGCATTTGGTGTGTGGAAAAATCGTTTCCGATGCCTCAAGTCTGGCCTTCGTTTGAAGAATCCAACCTACTGCTGCGAAGTGATCAAGGCCTGTGGCTACTTGCACAATTTTATTCTGCAAGAGAGGACAGTGGAGGAGGACGAGGACTTCATGGATGAGCCTGCGAATGAGGTGGAAGAAGACGGAGAAATTCAGGAAGATAATCCGAATGGGCAAGATAGATTTCGTGAATTGTTCAATAGTTTTTGTGCGGCAAATGGGATGTTGTAATTGTGGGGTGAATAAAGCTTTTTGTTGTTGCGCTATGTTGATTTTTCAACTATAGGCTATTGTTGTCCTTCTTCTTTGGTTTGCAAAGAAGCTTCGGTGTATATGGACTTTGTTTCAGAAAATGGAACCTTCGAGCGCTGAGCAAGCTGATGTTCGTTCGAAGGATGCGCAAAAATTCGCCCTCTTCAAGAAGATTCAGGCCAACAAGGATCTCCTCTTCGGCAAGCTATCAAACGCCGTGACCAAGGACGCCAAGGACAAGAAATGGGAGGAAATGCGAAAGGAGCTGATTGCCGAGGGTCACAAAGAGTTCGAGTGCAAGACTGCCGTTCAAATGCGAGATTCCATGCGGAGCGTCACCAAGACTCGAACGATTGGAAAGCTGGACAAGGCAAAGAAGACAGGCACCGGAGGAAACCAAAAGTTTACTGAGGTATTACGTTGATATCATGTTATTATTTCCAATCATTCATAATCCATGATTTATAGTTGGAGAAATTGCTGTTGGCGATCGTCGATACGGAGAGTCCTCAAGTCGTGGGTCTAGATGTTTCTGAGTCGGGGGAAGCTTTGTCCGTAGCTGAAGTCGAAGTGCTCAATACGCCAATCAAACCGTCTCTCAAGCCTTTTCAACTTCTTTCAAGTGGTTTGCTTTTACTATCAGCTCTTCTTGCAAAGTGTTGAATAAGATATTATTGCAGAAACCGGATCGGGCAAGAAGAAGCCGGTGAAAAGAAGTGCACCTCCATCGTCCATCAATGCCGACATCGAGTACATGATCAAGAAGGAAAAGCTTCGAGAGCTCCGTCTAAAGAATCGCTCACTCCAGTTGAACAACTACGAAAAGGAGAAGCGTCTTGGTCTCTTTCCAGGTGTGGTCATTCCCGGGGCTTACGATGAGGAGGATGTGGATGACAGCGAATTCATGAAGCTGATCGGGAAGGAATTGGGCGATGAATCTTTTGAGAAATATTTTTAGGTTGTTATCGTATTGTCCTCGATTCTCGCTGTTATTGTTGCTATGTGTTGATGATATAAAGAAAGGTTTCAAATAAGCTGATTGAGTATCTGTGGCGAAATAAAAAGTGAAAAAAAATTGAAAATTGAATAATTAATGTCTCATGTAATTAACGCCACCCCCTCTAATTAACGACACCGCAAAGATAAAAAGTGAAATTGAAAAGTGAAAATGAAAAATGAAAAGTTTCGTAGAACAGAAAAGTGGAAAATTTTCACTTTTCACTTTACACTTTTCATTTTCACTTTTCACTTAGTAGAACAGAAATTTTCACTTTTCAATTTTTCATTTTCACTTTACACTTTTCATGTAAATTTTTTCACTTTTCATGTTAGTAGAATAGGCCCCAGGGGGGCCCAACAGCATTAGTTCCTATTTTTCCTCTAGATACTGCATCAAGTGTCTGTAAGGATTGTTGAATTCCTTATTTCGCGCGCCCCAGAACAATGCCAGAGTTTCCTATGGAAACATAATTCCAGTATTAAGTTGCCAGTAATAGTTTGATTTAAACTGCCTTTTGTCCTGCAGCGAGAACATAGCCATAAGGCGTTCAAACGAAATATAATCATCTTTATTATATTTTGTCTGATTTAAGGTTGCAATGTCAAATTCTCTGCTGCGGATGCAAAAGGTAAATTATCGTTCTATTGATAAGAGTGAGGCGGATCGAATCTATCCAGCCACTCGCCGCTCCGCTCCTTCTAGTCCCCATTACTTGTCTAAAAATAACATACGAACACTTTGAGCAACCAGTTTTTCAGAACATTTGAGCCCACACCTGCTCAGAGTATATGTTATTTTGCCGTAGATGAACACGTACAAGAGCATTGGAATTAAGTAGAAGGCTTAAAAATATTTGATTAAACATTTTGAAACCAAATTTTGTTGAAGGATACCTGAGAAATCGCCTAGAAACATGACCTGAATTTATTTATTGCCATTTGGATCCGATTTTGACTGGATAAATTTTCATTTTTACAACTCCGAAGCTATAAGTCGATTTGGCCTGGTGACCGATGAGGGCTAACAAAGGCAGACAAGACATATGAATATTTACTTTAGCAGTTCATACTTTTGCTTCTGGGATTTTACCGTTAAATTATTGCAGCCAGTCATCTGTATCTCTTCATGTCGAAACGGAAAATTGCAAATAATAGTACAAGACCATCATTGACATTCCGTCATTATCAGATGTCGCGTCTGCGAATGTGGGTCTGCAAGTGTCGCATAAACAATTGTCGCATCTGTAAATGTCAACATGCGAATACAATTTTTTTAAATGTATAGTCTGCAAACTCCAACACACAAATTTAAAGCTGCGAAATGTTACATCTGTTAGTGTAGCACCGTAAATGGCGTAACAGGATATTAAGTCACGAATATCAGACTACAGATCTCGCATCTGCAAGGGCAGTATCTACAAATGTCGCTATGGCAATGCGTAATTGCACAAAACGATCGCAAATGTCGAATTTGTAATAAGACAGTCTGCAAATAAAATTGCGCATTTGTTAGCCCTCATCGGTCGTCAGGCCGCCGATTTCGGGATTTCAGTTGTTCAGTAAAAATAAAAAGAAGAATCAGTAGAACTTGAGAACATAAAAAATACAAATGAGCGGCAATGTAAAAATTTTTGCTCGTCTGAACGGGGGACGTATCTAGGGTTGACCAATGAGAAAATTCTCAAAAAATTGTTCGAGAAATTTCTCGGTTTTTTCTCGAGCAAAATCTAAATTTTGCTCGACCGTATCAAAATGGAGCAAAATCTTTTTTGACCCAATTTCGTTGTTGTTACTGGAATTAACCTAATTTTCACCGGGTTTACATTCAGCGTAGTCGATTTACTTAAAAAACTTCCCTTTAAATCTCAAACTCACTGCCAAATTTTAAATTCCTTTCAAGACAATAAATATTTGAATATGACAAAATTTCCTTTAATAGATAATTCTTGTGCTCAGGGAAGTTTAGAATCGGAGTTTGATATTTAAAGGTCAGCTTTACAAATAAATTGTTACGCTGAACATAAATCCAGCAGCTAATCATTTGCCAACGAGTGTTTTGAACTTTTAAGTAATAACCATACTCATTTACTGGAAAAAAGTTTTGGAGAATTTTCTCGGAAAGATTTTGCTCGAGCAATATCCCAACCCTAGACGTATCCGAAGGGTGCGCGGAGTAGCTAACCGGACTAAAACCCCATTAATTTTTTTTATTTTAAAAAAAGTCACATGAGGGAACACTTTTGGAATCCGTGCGGGCTAAACTCCTCGAACTCTCACTAACCCGATCGAGCCGGGTGCAGCACGATTCACCGTCACAATTTACACCGTCAAGCATTTTGACCGTCGTTTCAATTTAACCATTGATAAAATGCATTGCTGGCGATCATTTTTGTGAAACTTTTTTTTGTGACGGTCATACAAAATACTGACGGTGAAAGTTGTGACGGTGAATCGTGTTGTACCCATCGAGCTCCGTTAATCCAAATTCGGTCGTAGGTAATTATTCTTGATTTTCATCGTGATCTGCCGCAATGCGCTCGATTTTCGGTGACGGATCAGCAGTGATAATAATTAACGGAATTCGACTGTAATGCACTTTTTCCCCAAACTTGACATTGTCCGCACCTTATAGGTCCAATTGTCACGTGTCAACTTGAATGTGCACTGTTGACCGTGAGCAGTGTCCTCTTTTAAAGTGGCCAAGTAGAGCCAAGGACTGTTGTAGAGAATACAAAACATCCAGATAAAGAAAATAATTAGTTTGGCACGCTTCACTGTACAAATATATCTAGAAACTATTTTAAAGGTCAGCCTAAACTTTGGTCATTTTCCGTACCTTGCTCTAAGTGGATAGCAAATACCAATAAACCTTTCCACCGTAAATGCTGTGATGGACATCGATGATCTGAAGAGGACAAAGTTGAATCAATTTTAAATTGCAAAAAAATTGGCCAACGTGTTTATGGCTAGGTATGGCAGGTAGGAAACATCAAACAGCCAAATTCCCTGAATTTTAAACTTGTGAAATAACAAAAATTAAACAAAAAATTCATCAGTGAAAATTTAATTTTTGTGAATAAATTTTGTTTATTCGATAGTTTTGGAACAGAAAACTCACACCAAATATATATTTGGAAGAAGCAACATGCAAATAGCTCAGTTCAGTAGGAGCTAAAAATTTTGAGCTGTTTTCACACTGATGTAGAACATAAACAAAATTTTAGAACATTCAGGTACAGTCAACTCTTGATATAAGGCCACTCCGGAAGTTCGTTACGCCGAGGGTGAGACACTTTTTAGCCTGATTTGAAGGCTTTTACTAATCCTGATCCTCTAGTCCAGTCCGAAAAACTATTCTAACTATCATTTTTAAGAAAGTCAAAACTTTTTTCACTAAAATCCGCGGCTCTCGATATGAGGCAACCTTTTTTTGACAGATCAACTGTTGTGGTTTTTTAAAAGCCTTAAATTTCAAGAAACTTACCAGCGGCTACGAAGAACATGCAGTCTGAGATCGCTAGTGAAACCTATAACATAGCCAATACTACTTATTTGAAAAATCGCAAGCAAGATCTTGCAAGCAGAAAAAGTTAAAAAAACTCTACCAAATAGCAATTTGTAGGAGTTATCATGCCTATGAATAAAAAAACTTTAGAAATTTTTAACCATACGTCACCAACCTGGGACTTTTTTGACCACTACAACCACGAGAATGTTGCCAACTATGCCTGGAGGAACAAATTTAGAAATAAAAAAACAAGTTTTAGAGCCTACCCACAACAGAAAGCACAATAAAAATGACAGACATAATAAGGCGAATATGTGTAGGCCAATATTCATCCTCGTCTTCAATATCATTAAAAGCATTCAAATGCGCCAGCATGGAGTTGTGTTCTGTGCCTCTGTCTGTTTGCCTACCTACTTCTGGGCTTAAGATATCGGCCGGTATTGTTTGAGCATTTGCACCACCATAAACCCTAGCTTGACTAACGGCAAAGCCATTTTTGGAATTGTTGAGGAAAACGGCCATGGGCGAGTTCGGAATTGCATTGCCTGCAAACAAGAAGAAAGTACTTACAAAGAGAAATTATTAATTATTAGATGCAATATTTTTTGAAAATTCTCTGTTGGGTTTTTAGTTTTGACTAGGGTTGTGAAATGACCGGTCATTTAAAAATACGGTCATTTGACCGGTCAAATGACAGCAAATGACCGAATTTCGGTCATTTAATCAACTTACCCAAGAACATGGAGGGCACAACAGAGAATCTACTTTTGTTCGTAAAAATTTTATTTTTAATTTTATTCCTAAAAACAAGGGTAGTGAAGACGTTAAAACACTATTCACAGTCAATATAAGAAGGGGCAAAAACTCTACCAAATAGCAATTTGTAGGAGTTATCATGCCTATGAATCCCCAGGTGTATCCCCAGGTGCACAAGTGCCCCTGGAAAGGCGTGTTTATATTGATAAAACACGGAAAAAGACTTATTTTTGTCCAAACACTCGATTTGTAGCTAAAAAAGGTGGTCTTGACCTAGGTTTACACTGTCCACCTGGAGTCTCTGGATCTACCCTATCCACCTTTGAGTGAAGTTATGAGCGACTAAGATTTTTGCTTTTTCAGTTTTCAATAAATTTTAAATTTTAAATTAAATTTTATATTTTAAAAGACTTTACCTTTAGAATCAAAATAAGTGGATATGATGTGGGAGCATTCAGGCCTCCTAAGCAGTTCAACAAGGTTGTAAACACAGGCTTTGTGGTTGGAGTAGAAGGCAGCATATCCGAGTTGATTGAAGGAGTCGATTTTATAAGTGAAAGAAGTGCTGGGCATAGTAAACTGGCCTAAAATCATAATTCTATAATTCGTCACAGATAGAAAAACATTCAAAAAAAAAGACATTGAAAAATACTCAATAAAAATGGCTGACCTCTGCAAAAGACAGGTTGCCCACAGACCCAACCATGGTCTTAACGTTGTTAATTTTCAGCATTTGGTATTGCTGCCTTAAAAATACAGCTGTTGTAGTTATTTGACTTGGACACAAATTAATAAGTGCGAATAACTCATAAAGTCTGAAAATAATCAAAAAATTACTTTTATCAGTGTTTTTTTAAATAGGCTTAAAAGACTTTAAAATATTTATAAACAAAGTGGGTATTTCTTTCTTTATTTATTTTCATGAAAAATATTATTTCTAAAAGTTGTTCTTTATGTTTTAAGCATGGTGAATATTTAAATGTAAATAAATTTTAGAATTTTTACTGAAATGAGGTCATACAAATCTGAGGCAGGTTAGTCAGGCGTCTTTTGAAAAAGGATAATTTAGGGATAAGTTAATTTTATTTATTTTTTACATGATTTATTACTCAACCAAAATTTTGAGGCATATAAATAAGAGTATCGGCAGTAAGAAATTCCTTATGCTGTTCTATGGAGGTAGAAAATAAAGGTAGAAACCAATCTAAAAAAATATCCACAAATGTCTCCTCAATTTAAATTGCAGGACTCTTTTCTAAATTGTTCTCGCAAAAATGAGTTTTTCACAGTCGCCTAGATAAAAATAGCGTTTTCAAGCTCTCTCGAATGCACTACACATTGATTTGAAAAAATATAAAAAGAGACGCATACAACGATGAGCTATATGAAATATGAAATCACATCATTTTCATAAAAAAATATAACTTATTTTTTTGAGCTCCGAATCTAAATTTAAAGAAAATGATTTTATATTTTAAAATTTTTTTTTAGATAAAACGTAAAAAGAGCTGCCTATAAGTGAGATACATGATAAAGAAAGTTTTTTTTGCGAAAAAAAAAATAAGTTTTTAATTACAGTCGAGTCCTTCTATCAGGTTGTCCAGAAAGTTTGCGACCACCCCTGAACATACTTGTTTTTTATTTTTGCAATTTATTTTAACTGTTTTTTTCATAGTTACATCTTAATGGTAACTATGCGATAAGAAATTGATCATCCAGTGGATACACCCCTTCTGTTCTATGGACCAATCGAATCCGTTGAACCGTGAACAAAATAGCTCAATGCCTTTAAGCTGAAAATTTCAAGAAAAAACCAAGTTTATAGCACTCGGCTGGAAAGCGACCCTCTCAAGTTCGTTCCCGCCCAGAGTCCCACCATTTTTTCACTTTTATTTTTGAAAAATTTTGCCGAAATTAATCTGCCAGTCTAGTCTAAAAGATTCCGATTTCGCCAGTCGTTCCTGACAATGAAATTGTTTTGCTAATAAGATCCGCAGTTCTCGCTATGGTGTAATTTCTTTATGTATTGGGTTGGTCCATAAGTTCGCGGGTTGTTATACACAGCTCGCAAAGTTTCTGCATGGGTTTCATAAGTTTTAAATAATAGAGGCCATTAAAATTGATATATGGGTTCCACATTCAGAACTTGATTCGTAAAAACAGAAGAAATTTTTTAAATAGGTTTCAAAATTGAAATTCAAAACACAAAATTGAAATTTGGAAAGCCATCAAAAAAATTATTCTATTTTACAAATCCAATTCTGAATGTGGAAGATATCTATCAGTTTTTAATGGCCTCCATTATTTAAAACTTATGAAACTCACGCAGAAACCTTGCGAGCTGTGTATAACCACCCGCGAACTAATTCCAACCCAATAAAAACTGCGGATCTTATGGCAAAACAATTTTCGAAGCTTACGCGACGTTTGACCTTAAGCCGTTTGACCTTAAAGCCGTTTAACCTTAAGCCGTTTGACCTTAAGCCGTTTGACCTTAAAGCCGTCTGACCCTGAAAATTTGCAATTTTTGCATTTTGAATCCGTGCTTTGTCTAATTCAACGTTACTTGATTTCACTTCTCTTTACTTCATTCAAACACCAACACATCTTTATTGACATCATAACAAACGAGCAAAGTGAAAGAACAAAAAACTCAGTCCTCCATTTCAAAATTGTTAGCGATGCCCTTCAGAAACTCTTCCGTGCTGCAGTTCTCATAATCCTCGACGATCGTGAGGATTCGACGATCTGCTTCCACATATTTGGTACGCTTTCCTTCGGACGCTTCCCAATAAAAGCTAAGGCATGAAAATACCTGATAGAACGGAGATGGCGTGATTTTAAAGGTCCCGTCCATGAAGACCACCTTCATTTGTGCACTCCAATTCTTGTTGCTTTCACGGCCGAACAAAAGGATTCTGGAAATAAACCAATGAATACTAGACGAATTCACCAAAGTACATTCAGTCACACCTGTTGCCATCAGCATCAACCGAGTCTCTCAGAAGAAATGGCTCCTCATCGTTCAAGTCGAATCGGTATTTCTTGTAGGCTCCGGGGATAGCAAAATTGATTCCATCCGGGGTTTCCGGCTCCTCATTGATTCCTTTGCGCTTCCTCTGCACCACGTTCCTAACAGCTGATTTGTCCATCTTGGCTTGGACAGCTTCCGGCACGCCATTGAGAACGCTGTTGAAAATACTCAAAGGATGCTGAAGTAGAATTTAGATAGACTGAGATACGCTCAACCAACAGTTTTATCTACAATATCCTACCTAATTATTGTCTTGACCCGTTGGCTGATTTCACGTAGAGGAATGGCAGTGGATGATCTGGTGCAGCTGTGAGTTTCAACCACCTTGATCACTTTTCCGGATGTCTTCTTCGTATGTAAGCGAGCACGGCAACCATCAACCTTCACCTTCCAACATTGCCAGTAAACCTTCTCCTCGTACTCATTTTGCTTCCAGAACTGATAGCCGCCATGTGTTATAATCTTTTCGTTTTTCTTCGAAATTACTGTACCCTGAAACGTGAATTTATATGCGAAATACATTCATATATTCGGAAAATTCATCACCTGTCCATGGATTTGCTCGGACTGCCGTGTGACTACCTGATTCCCTTAATCATTGACTTGCTCCACCATCAGTTGATTAACTTGCTCCCTGGCTTCTTCCATTTCTTCATCACTGTAGTCGCTTGCTAATGGAGCCAAGATGCGTGCGAGTTCATTAAAATCGATATTTAGCGCCATCTAAATATCAACATTGCAATTAAAAGGCATCATTACACAGCAAAGCAAGTATTCTATGACCAAAAAGAATTCAGCGACCGTCGCGAATGTGTGGTCAATAAAATGACAGCAATATATGTAATCAAAAAACCTGAGTTCAAGAAAAGGAGTAGAGAAAGCACGGATTCCAAATACAAAAATTGCAAATTTTTAGGGTCACACGGCTTTAAAGTTAAACGGCTTTAAGGTCAAACGGCTTAAAAGGTCAAACGGCTTAAGGTCAAACGGCTTTAAGGTCAAACGGCTTTAAGGTCAAACGGCTTAAGGTCAAACGGCTTAAGGTCAAACGGCTTAAGGTCAAACGGCTTTAAGGTCAAACGGTTTTAAGGTCAAACGTCCGTGGCCCATATTTGGGTACTCTTCACTTAAGTTATAAAGGAAAAAAGTCGTGGGGGGGTGTATTCTATACTAGGGTCAATTTATTTATGCACTAGGCCCCAGTATTCAAATCTATTCACCTTACTTTTTTAGAATGACTGAGCGAAAAACTATGTACTTTCGACCAAGATTAGATTCATTAAAGCATTGAGTTATGGATGCAAGCCAAAACAAAGCGTTGTTTATGAACATCATTTGTTGGATTATTGTTAAAACTTTTGACAAATAAATGTTTTGTCATGGTTGTTCACTGATTGTTGCCTAAATTTTCTAATTTTGTTAGTAAAATTAAAAAGGCGAAAGCTTAGCTAAACAAATTTCTTAAAAAATTCATGTATTTTTTTTGTCCCGTATTCTTGCATTTTTGTCCAAAAGATTTTAAAAAATAATTCAAAATTGTAAAAAAAAATTTTACTCCAAAAATTTTTTTGCAATAAAAAATCGGCTCACTTAAAAGAAACTTGGTTTTTGCGCGCAGTGGCATGACGAAAATTTGAATCGGCAGGGGACACTTCTCTTTGGTCTCTCACTGTACTCTTTGCAGTCGTTCGAAAAGACTCAAAGAGTACAGCAAGAGACCAAAGAGGAGTGTCCGCCGCCAATCCACATTTTTTTCATGCCACTGCGCGCAAAAACATGGTTCTTTAAAGAATACCCTCCACCCAGTCATATTTTGCGCTGTTCTCTCTGTTGATTATCTTATCAAAACAACTTTGCAATAAAAAATCCATGTTGCAAGCTAAAAAGTGTGCGTACAACAAGCAAATTATTACACTTAACATAAAATAATGAGTAAAAAAATGTTCAAAGAGCATTTTTTATTTATGGAACGAGGCCACACGACCCTCATACTCATGTTGCAATTGAGTAGCAGTAGCTATATTAACAGCAGCATAGAAAGTGCAACAAAAATTAATAAAATGAGGCGGCGAACAGTGTGCTCAAGGGCATTTCAGTGTAGACTAGCATTGTTTGGATAAAGTAAGAAATGCGTTCCTTATCCCACCCCTCTTTACGGAAATTAAGACATAATATGCGAGTAAACGAAGGATGCCTCTATTTGTCTCAGTTTCCAATGTTTTTTGAGCAAACTCATAGTAATATGAAGCCAAAAGTTAAAAAGAGCTTTACAGAACAGTCAATTGTTGCTCTATTTGGTTTTGATTCTTCGAATAGGGTGCAATGCAAATTGAAAAATTTCACGAAAGGGTGGCTAGCGTTTCTTTTGAAGGAGGACAGACTTTAAGGGCGATATTTCGACTACAAAATGGGAAGTTGCAAGCTTAATCTAATTTAATTTTTATTTTTAACCCTTATTTTCTCACACCAATCGAAATAACCATGAATTCACCTGACAAATGGCACATCAGATCGAAGTTTCGAAATAAAAAAAAACTTTTCGAAAAATTTGCCCTGGTCCGATTCAGGGTTGTCCTGGTATCTTTCAGAAATGTTTCAGAGCTCACATTTTATCGATGCTCTATTAAATATAATTATATACATGTATATACTCGAAGTGACACTAGAAATCGGGTTACATTTCGAGTTTAAGGCTGTATATGATTGTGCCTGGCTTTCGGGAATTTTCGGAGCTTTTTGAGGAATTTTGTTTTTTTCGCAAATTTTGCAGGCAAAACCTTAGGGTCCGCGACAATTAGCCTCCGGGACAATTCGCCTCCAGGACAATTCGCCTTCCGGACAATTCACCTCTGGTACAAAAAGTAGTAGAAGCAATCTTTGAAAAGTCGCCGTCAATATACCACATTCAAACCCTCATTTTCAACTTAAAATTGTGTGGTAAATCCTGTTTTATATGACCGAAACTGCGATTTCACCCACCCGAACCCCGAAATCCAGGTAGGTACCTTATGGTCACGTGTATATTCACCTGGATGGCTTGAAAAATTGAAAAAAATATAAACAAACCATGCTATCAAATGTAAAATCGTGTGGTAAATTAGGTTTTACAATATCAAAATTTTGAGTTCACTCAACCGATCCCACAATTAGAGGTAGGTATCCCTCATCCAGGTGTATATTCATTTACGGGCGTTGAGCGAATTGATCCACAGCAAACTGATCCATACCTAATTGGTCCACACACGAAATGGTCCACACTTTTCAAATTCGTGCATTTTGAAAAATTTTGTAGTCTGAACCAACCAAACCAAGTGGTCGTCCACTTGCAGCAATTTTTTTACTTTTTTTGGGTTCCAAAACCTATTTTCTGGACTAATTCTGGCATGCTGAAGATGGTTCGATAGTGGTGGAATGCCGTTTTGTAAGCTATTTTCGAGGTTTGGTAAAAATCAATTATTTCCTAATACTCAAAAAAATACCATAAAAACCTTATCTCCTATATAGTATTAGAGATGTTTTGTCTGCGGACAATTAATGTTTTGAGTTTGTTTGTTATGTTTTGTTTGCTTTTTAGGTCATTTTTTTAATTGAAGCTTGAGATCTCAGGAGTAGAATGGTTGTTTTGGATTTTGGTTTTGAGATTTTTTTCGGTTTTAATTTTTGGATTTTAGTAAGCAAATTGTCGTTTTTTTTGTTCGAGAGTCGAAATCTCGGAGCTGTTAATAGTGGAATTTTATGGCGCACGCTTAAAATTCAGCCCAGAATCTCAGCTTTCGTTAAAAAGAAGATCGGCAAAAATGACGACCGGAACCCGGAGATATGGACGCTTTTAGGAAGGTGGTCAGAAAGAAGAAATTTAAATTTAGTCATCCTTTTGAATTCAAATGTTTTTTGTCTCGAGGGGAAAGTTGAATTATTGGGCTTTTGAGCTGTTTTTGTTTATTTTGTTTAATTTTTTGCCTGTAAGCAAAAAAGCATGTAGATCGGACAGGAAAATATGCGTGCGAATGGATAGCCCTGTTTGTATAGTGGGTCTTAACCCGTTTCAGGTCTGGCAATTGTTAATCGACACGTTGATTGTGCATCGATCAACATGTTGTCAATCGAGATGTCGAACAGATTGACATCGAATGCTCAATTTTTGAATTTTTTATTGTCCTGAAATGAAAGCTTTTTGAGGCTCCTAAAATTTACCAGTCGAATTTTTATCGATTATTGTTGTATAACCGTTGATTTGCTGCTAAATTTTCACGTAATCTCGTATATAGTATTGTCAAATTGTCGTTTTTTTTCGTTCTGGAGTCAAAATCTCGAAGCTACGTGGTGATACGGTCAAAGCGCGCGATGCATTTTGTGGCCCTGAATCTCAGCTTTCTTTTAAAAAAAATGATCGGCGAGAAATGACGGCATTGCATAGAGGGTCTGTACTCGAGTATGGAGGTGGTCATTCGGACGAAATTTGAATTTGGGCCTTTTGAATTTTTTGTTTTTTGTCCTGAGAGTATAGTTGTTTACATATTATTTGCAAGCTTTTTTTTTGTTTTGTTTTTTAGTTTGTGTTTCATTTTTTTGAAAATGGTATCAGGAGAGGGAGTGAGGTTACCTTGAGAGTGGGTAGGGGTAACATGAAAGTGGGCAAGGGCACCAGAAGAGTGAGTGAGAGTACCTGGAGAGCAGGTAGGAGGGGTACCTGGAGAGTTGGTAGGGGTATCAGGGGACTGAGTAGAGGTACCAGGAGAGTATGTAGGGGTACCTGGAGAGTGGGTAGGGTACCATGGAAGTGAGTAGGGATACATGAAAGTGAGTAGGGGTACCAGGAAAGTAGGTAAGTGGGCCGGGAGAGTGGGTAGGGTTATCTGGAGAGTAGGTGGGCGTATCAGGAGAGTGTGTAGGGGTACCTAGAGAGCAGGTAGGAGTACCAGAATGGTGAGTAGCGGTGTCTGGAGAGTAAGTAAGGGTATCCGGAGAGTGAGTGGTGGTAGCATGAGAGTGAGTGGGTGTTATTACAGAGAGTTTGGAGATTTGTAAAGGTATCTTTGTGGGCGATGGTTCGGCGTGTTCAAATTTTATTTTTATTTTTTAATCTATTTTGTAGTCCTGAATGGAAGGCATGCACTTTGTGTTTCTTTTGAAATTTTCTAAAATTTTGAACTTCTTCTAACATTTCAATGTGTTTTGTTTGTTTTTTAAAATTTAATTTTTAAGACTTTTTGTTGCAGTTAATTTTTGATTGACTGTTAGTTGATTATCGTTTAAGTTATCTTATTTGTAATATTTGTAATCTTATTTGTGCCTTGACAGAGGCGATTTGTCCGTCGGTATCAGGGGCGCTTGAGTCAGAAAAATGGGTAAGTATGCCAGGAGAATTAGAAGTTATTCTTGGAGAGTAGTGAGTGAGCGAATGCGCCCGAAAGTGGGGAAAGTATGCTTGGAGAACCGATTTTGTTAGTTAATTTTAACTTATTTAATTAGATAATAGTTTTTGTTGATTATATGAATAAAGAGGTAGTGTGCTTTAAAAATCTTAATTTTTTGAGTTAAATTTTGGTTTTTATGAGTTAAAGAGAGTTTAGAGATACCGTTAAAGATATGCATTGCATCAAGCAGCGTGGCCGCGAGCGTAGGGCCGGCGTAGCCGGGCCCACGCGAGCTAGTTTTACTATTATCGAACCATCTTCAGCATGCCGAATTGGTCCAGAAAACAGGTTTCGGAACATGAAAAACGTAAAAAAATTGTATGTGTACTTAGGTAGTGTAGTGGTACCCGGGTAGTAATATTTTCGCCTTGTAAAGAACTTTCAAAATTTAAAATGTTTTTCTGTGATCCAACTTTGCGATCCATGCACTAACAAAACCAAGGGTCGTCCACTTGGATCAAAAGAAAGGCAGATAAAGTTGGTTATAGCCCGATAGATTTTGAAGTCAAATAACTGTTGTCTCTATTATCTGGGTAGCATGGTAAGAATGCCTTTATATATGAACAGTGAACAATTGTCCATTTTATACAGGTTTCCATGAATACGTGGTATAAAATTCAATTTAAAAAAGAGATGCAACACCAACCACACCACGTGGATACCCACTTGGTTCATATGAGTGTCCACTTGGTCAAATGTTTGTCAGTTTATCTAAACCACTTAAATCTGATATATTTTATATCAGATTTTTTTATATTTCACCATTATAAAACATCAACACCGACTTTCTTTATAAAAGTGGCTCAAAATTTGATAATTCATAAAAAGTGTGACCCACACACCCACCCGACCCAAATATTATATAGAGATTGCCATAAACTTCAAACAAATCAATTAGTTTTAACAATCGAAATCGATTTTTTTTCTGCTTACCACAAAAATATTTCCAACGATATATATCAACAAAGTTCAAATAGAGAAAGCAGCAACTATATTGGAGAATAAAAACAGTTAAAAAGTGATTGCAGGTGAGTTGAAGTGGCGATGGAGTAAAACACTTGCAGCTTGGATCACAAAGACAGCTTTAAACCTGTGCTCCACTTCACCGCTCCCCTCTCTCCCAACCAGCTTAAGGACTTCTGTTCAAACAAATTTATTAGGCAGACGAGCTGCTGCTGCAACAGGACCTGCTATTTCCTTGCTCTTCCTGCCTCTGACACTGTAACTTTGGCACCAAAAAAACGGTAGGGAAAAAAGAGAACTATTAAATGGCCACTATTAAATAAGCAATATATTGGAAAGACAGACCCCCGAAATGCATACTTTTTTATCTTATTTTCTGACGAACACAGCGCATGACTTTTTTGGTCTTTTTAAAAAAAAGTTTAATACTAATTTAAAAGTCGGTTAAAAATATTTTCGGAGGTCATTTCACATACACCGCTCTTACGCTTACTATTATATCAAACGAAAAAATGAAAACAAAAAGTGTTGCTTACAACACCCGAGATTCCCAGGACGTCTCCGATCCAAGTACTAGTCGAGCCCAACGTTGCTTGACATTGCCAGATCGGACGGGATGGCGTATTTTCAACGTGGTATGGTCGTAAGCTATGAAATTGAATGGAAACTCTATCATATACTCTCTTTCCTTCTTTTGCTACCCAAACAGATGGTATTTACTGCAGGCAGACGATTAGAGAAAAAATGTGTCTTGCATTATTTATTGTTCTCTTGCTTTGCAAATCACGAATTAGTGGCAATCCACAAACGATAAAACATGTTTATGATATGAGCTTGGCTCAATTTTTTTGTTTTACATGGTTAAGAGCAGTGTTTGGACCTCGTACTTGGCTCGTACTTGCTCGTACTTGATACTTTGTACTTTTCGTCCTAGAAATTCTTCTTTTTTCTGAAAAGTCTTAAACTAGATGGCTTCAGAACAACCACAGCTACATTTTTACAAAAAAATATACCTGTGTCGAGATTATTAAACGTTATATATTGACATTTTAAGTGCAAGTACGAGCTCAAGTACGAGCACTCGTACCTGAGCTCGTACTTGCACATAAAATGTCAATATATAACTCTTTATAATCTCGACACAGTTATATTTTTTTTAAAAAATGTAGCTGTGATTGTTCTGAAGCCATCTAGTTCAAAACTTTGCAGAAAAAAGAAGAATTTCTAGGACGAAAAATACAAAGTATCAAGTACGAGCAAGTACGAGGTCCAAACACTGGTTAAGAGTACCTGGCTCATAGTTGTTTTGTGCTAGAAACCTCCTAGAGAATTTTCAGGAATAGTCTGAAAATGGAGTTTTCCCCCAAACTTTTACATCTCTCCCTGATACTCTTCTCGGAATTTCGTTTCTTAGTCCTTGATGTTTTTCGCATATCATTTTCAGCGCTTTCTATTTTGCACTTTATATTTTCCCTTATTATTTCTTTGGAGCTTACTTATGTGTACAGTCACGTTAAAATCTTTTATTTGAGAGTTTGCAACAAAGTCATTAAACAAATATTATCAACAAGTGTTTTGTCCATTGAATTAATGCTGTTTGAGTCCCTCATACCCACAGACCTTTGGCACATCTTTCTAAATAAAAGAGAAATGTTTTTACCTACCACATTAGAAGAAAAAAAGCAAGCCAACATGGCTTTTAAACCCCAATTCAGTTGAGGCACAAAAGAAGGCAGTTAAAATTTGCTCAAAGGATTTTGCTATTTTAAAAGCTGGCAAAGGAGTTGAAGAATCAATAAAAAATGCAAAAGATAATATACATTTCTTAAATTCTTAAAAAATATAAATTGTAGCTTTTAACAAAAAGATTAATGGCAATAGTCAAAAAAAGAATAAAAGCAGTTTAATTCCAATGCAAAAACATTTTTTAAAAACGTTTGTAAGTGCAGACTGCTATTTGGACAGTTGATTTTATTTTAAATTATGTGGGACATCATTCTTTCGTTTAGCGCTAAAACAGGGTTGTGAAGTGCGCTTATTTTTAAGCATTTTGATTATCAGTTTTGTCTTAAATGCGATAAAATCGGAAAATCAGCAGTTTTTGATCGAGTTTAAGCCAATTTGCTGTTTAATCACCATAATGGTGATTAAGGCGCTCTGCCACTTCGGAGCCCTGGGCTATAACCTAGTCTCGTTTTAACTTTTTAATTCATATCTTCATTATTTTTGCGGTAACAGTATAGATTCTCACCCCCCCCCCCTCTCAGCCAGCGCAAAATTTACTTTTCCTTAAGGGAAGGGGACCCGCAAATTCTTGCTTCTCATGGTATGTAGGGGCGCGGAAACTATTTTTTCTGAAAAAGGCAAAAAAATTTTGGAATATTCGAAGGCATAATATGATTTGGCTCGCGAAAAAGATTATTTATGTCACCAAAAAGATTGTTTTGTGTAATTTTAGTCTAAAACTTTGCGTTTTTTTTAATTTTGGCGCTAGTAGCGAATACCTCCCCACGTAAATTTTTTTCTTATAAAAATTGCTGTAACTACCTTTTGAAAGGACAAGTTTAGGCTTAGCCCTTAGGCTTGGGGTATGCCAGCGTACGATAGTTGTGACTAAAAACTGTGTTACGCACTTTTTTCTGTGTCTGGACATATACTTGGGAACTTTTAACTCAGGTTTTAGAGGGAAATTTGGTACTTATTTACCCTGACCCCCTATTTTGGATTTTTTGAAAATGACCCAAAACTATTCTTTAAGCTAACTTTTATTGCTTAACAGGATGAAAAAAGCATTTTTGAACACTTTCTAAACTAAAAATGTTGAATTTTGTGACAAAAATTGCCTTTCACCTCTTAGAGTGAGATGGTCTTTTGAAAATAGTCCAGGGTCGCTTTGGGTGATTCTTACCAGAGCTGTTAAAAAATATGCATTTTTTCTATCAAGAGTCTTTAAAAACCAGAGTTTCTTTATACTGTAAGAAACAGAAAGTAAAAAACTTTCCGAAATTAAGAACTTATGCCTTCATTTGCTGTAAAAAGCTAAAATTTGATCGAAAATCCGACCCTAGTAGCAAATAACCCCCCCCCCCAACAAATTTTTTTTCAAAATGAGGTTTTAACCATTTCTAAGTAACTCTTATGCGCTGGAAACCATGAAAAAGGGGTTTCTGGCATTTTCTGACATAAAAAGTTAATTTTTGGAAAAAAAATTTTGACCAAAATTCAACTTTTTGCCTTGGGGGACCAAGGTATTCTACCTCGTTTTGTCACTGGAGCTAGGCAAAAGGAGTCTCCATATGCATTTTATGATACAGAGTTCTGCTCGGAATTATGTCTTGGTTGCTTGGTGTTGAGATGCGCACACCCACATACCTTAGACACAAATCACTCGGAAGTGACTCTGGAGCATGAAAAATGTATGCATACCAGAGTTCCTTTATGCGGTAGGCCCCAGCTAACAAAACTATGTTCAAATGCCATCTTTTTTAGGACTCTAGGTACCATTTTCAGGTGGTTTACCTTGGTCCACCAAGGCAAAAATTCAAATTTCGCTACTAGTATTTAGTAGTATCTAGTAGTATACGTATTCGCTACTAGCGCCGAAAATCCATTAAAATGGCCATCTACTTCTGAGATGTGGGAGGTGAATTTTCTCACGAAATTTTAGATTTTTTGTTAAGAAAGTGTTCAGAAATGCTTCTTTCATCTTGTTGAGTAGAAAAAATTGCTTAAATAGTAATTTGGGTCATTTTCAAAAAAATCCCGAATGGGTGGTCAGGGTGAACAAGTACCGGAAATTTTTTAGAGGGGGGGGGGGGGGAATATTCGATACTAGGGTCGAATTTTTCAGTCAAAAAGTAGCTTGGATTTCTCAGAATCCCACCCAGAGTGGCCAGAAGCCCCTGCAAAGGGTATATCTGAACCATAAAGGGTGTATCTTTACCATTGAGGAAAGATCAGGATCATTGAAGGTATATCTGAGCCATTGAGGGTGGATGCACTGCAGGTAGATGAGGACTATTGAAATAACAAACAAATATTTTTACCCAATTATTCCTGTCAAGACAAAATTAGAGGATAAATTTACCGGACTATGAATTGACCGAGGATGAATTTACGTAGAGCCTAAAAATAAAGCCCCCCTCTCTAATAGAGTCCTGCTTGCTAATAGAGCCTTCCTCTAGAGGTTGATTGAAAAATAAAGCCCCTGGGGCTCTATTAGAGCATTTACGGTATTCTGATGTTCAGGGATTTGTTTCCGAATTTGTTTTCGATTTTTCGAAAGATTTTTTTCCGAAATGTAGACATGTTTCATACCGTTCGAAAGCTGACGTTCTAAGCATTTTTTCTGCGAAAAAAAGATGTATGATATGACTCTAAAAGTAGGAACAAAAAGCACTTTGAATTAGAGGGTACGTTT
This sequence comes from Ditylenchus dipsaci, assembly GCA_004194705.1. Taxonomy (NCBI): domain Eukaryota; kingdom Metazoa; phylum Nematoda; class Chromadorea; order Rhabditida; family Anguinidae; genus Ditylenchus; species Ditylenchus dipsaci. Next base: position 168,612 of record SADC01000169.1, read on the forward strand.
TGGGGCATTTTCTTTTTGCGATTTTCGGTTTTTTTAACTCAAGTCATCAAATTTATATGTAGCACTCAAATGTTTACTATCTCCCCTTAACATTCTGTTTCTTATTGTCTGCTATCTTTTAGACGTGGTGCTCATGACTTTCAATGCTCTCATTGACGATCTCCGGAAGACGATCTACCGCCGCCCTCATTTTTCAACATTGAAGGTATCGAGCCCTGCATCGAGCAAATTTTTCCCGAAATTTTTTGCCATACAATTTAAAATATCTACATTTTTGTTCAAAAAATTTTACAACAGTTAAAAAGGTTGACAATCAAAAACTATTTTCAAACCTGATGAAGTTTTCTATTTGAATTTTTTTAACTAATCAGACAAAAAACCAAAATTTGCCCAAAAAAGTCTTTTCGCCCAAAAAAACTTTTCCTGTTAAATCAGTCCAATGGACCAGATTTGGCATTATGGCCTTTTTGGCTTAGGGGGGAGGGGTCTCTATTAGAGAGGGGGGCTTTATTTTTCATTCACTCTCTAGAGGGAGGGGGGGCTCTATCAGAAAGGGGGCTCTATTGGAGAGGGGGCTCTATTAGAGCATTTATGGCTTGTTCACGTTATTAGAGTTAGAGTTCTAGATTTTGGTTACGTGAACACCTCTGATCCTAACTCTAACTCGAACTCTACCTCTAACTCTAACTCGAGGGTGTTCATGTACCTCGAGTTAGAGTTCGTGGCTAAATTTGAAGGTGTTCATGCATATAACTTGGATGCCCTTGTAGCAAATCCCCCAAAAACTAACTTTTAGTGGCTTTAGACGGCTCTTGGGTGAGATTCTAAGCTATATACATGAAAATTTTCAAGCTCGACCTCGAACTCTAACTCGATCTACGTGAATACCATCGAGTTAGAGGTAGAGTTCGGGTTTTTGAGTACATGAACACCTCTTACCCGAACTCCAACTCGAACTCTAACAACGTGAACAAGCCATTACGGTATACTGTTTCGACTTATAAATTATCAAACATATGTTTTGCAGAGTGTCGAATTTACAATAGACTATCTCAAATACTTTCGAAGAATCAAAAATCAATTTAGGTAAAATCAAAACAAGGCATTAAAAAAAGATGGAAGCAAAAGTAGAAAAGGTGTTTCAACACCATCTAGACCATGAGCATTTGACCCAATCGGCTGGACAGGAGAAACACATTTTTGACCATTTCTGTGATTACACTTCTATTAGTGGATTTAGATTTCTGCACACTCGGTACATCAGATCAAAAATTGTGTTTTCTTAAGTTATTTCCCATTGCAGGCATCCTTTCTGGTTTAGGTAAGTCTTTTGAGATATAATTTTTCAAAATATAATGATATAAATTTTAAACTCTGAAGAACTGTTTCGGCCATTGTTTTGTTTGGAAGTATTGGGTATTTATTATTTTAGAGGGGGAATGCGCATGCCAATAAATCGAATTACAAATGTTGAATTCGCAGACACCACTTTTTATCATATGGATAAAATAAATTTCAATTTCGATGAATATTTAGACCATTTTCAGTGTTTTATCGTCAAAATTTTATTTTATTTATTTTATCTAAAAGGTGGTGCGCAGTGTTGGTAAAAAGTGGTGGGTCTTGAAATATTGGCGTAGGCATGCCCCTTTCAGACTAAATTAGACTGAAAAAGTTGAGTTCAGAATGTTTATTTACCATTCCTCTGTGTTTGTCCGTAAGTTCACTTCCAAAGGAGACATGCTACAACTCTCCACCACAAAAGCAGATGCAATCCAAATTCCATCAGTGGTTGTATGCCCACAAGAGAGTTTAGGTGACCCTTTCAAGTTGAAAGATTCAACTTTCGACAACACACAAGAGATTGTCCTAAACTAGTGCTTTTGACCGGCCAAAATCCTCAGTCAAAATCTATTTTTTGGGTCGAATTCGTTTAAAAACCGATCCACCAAATATCTGTATAGATTCACGCGGACGATATTTTTCTAGCTACACAATATTTTTATGGCCACAAATTCTGCAGGATTTCAACGGATACGGACGATTCATCACAACGCCGCTTCCTCACGACGAACAATTCATCACAACTCCTTAAAAAGAGAAACAATTTATAACATCAAAAAATAATGGGACAATTGATCACAATATCAAAAAAATTGTCTTGAAAAGATTCCTCTCAGTTATTATTAGAGACGTAAAGTGGGCTTTTTGCAAAGCTCCAGTGACTAAAACGGGGTAAAATACCAAAAAATGACCAAAACCATATGAGGGACCAAGACAAAAAATGACCAAAAACCACAGGGGGACCAAGGCAATCGAAATTTTTTTTCGAAAAATGGCCTTCCCACACTTTTTTTCGCCGTTTCTATCGTTTAAAATGGCCTAAAAAATACTTAGACCTTGAAAAAACGCATTTTCGGGCTACCCCTAATAGTGTACTCCTGCCCAGCTTTTTGCTTCAAAAAATCGTTTTGGAGCAAACTTTGCAGCAAAAAAATACTTCACCGCAAAAAAGTCATTTTGCACTGAAAAAAAGCTTTATCCTTATGCACTGGCCCGAATGAAATAGGAGCCCTTGGAGAATCTTCAATGGAGATACAGTCGACGCTCTCTATAACGACGCTCTTTATAACGACTCGCTCTTTATAACGATCCGGAAAAAAGAACTATTTGGTCCTGAGATAAGTAATTCAAGTCAAAACGACGTTCTTTATAACGACGCTCTCTATAACGACTCGGTTTAACTGGTCCCTTGAGAGTCGTTATAGAGAGCTTCAACTGCACACCAAAAAATTCGCATTTGTGGCATCTGCTTTACTAAACACTCTTTTAATTTCCCTCAAGAGGATTTTTGATTTTCCTCAAGCAATAAGTTTCATGCCTTTAGTCTCATTTATTTTTGCGCCAATCTCAGTCGCATGTCATGTTATCGCTCTTGAAAATTGTTTCTTGTCAGAAGCTTTTGCTGAATTTCGCATGGTTAGCCTCATTTGTGTTTCAGAAAGAAGTGTTTGTTGTTCTCGTTCAATCAATGCTGTCTGCAATTGTCGCTAGAAGTGCTCGTACGCACCTGCAATTGAAAGTAATTTATACGATATTCTTGAAATTCCAGCCAGCTCAGTTTTGATTTTAGAATTTCCGCGCTTGCACGGCTCGTACCTTGTCGACTACAGATTCTTCTGTAAACTTGAAGGAAGTTTTGGCCCAGAAGATACCCGAGCACAACAAGAAAGTCCTTGCCTTCCGCAAAGAACATGGAAATACTCCCATTCAGCAAGTCACAATCGATATGGTCAGCTCACATTCCTATACTATAATTTATCGTTCAGAAAATCTCTTGCAGGTCTACGGAGGAATGCGTTCTATCAAAGGCATGGTGACTGAAACATCTGTTCTGGATCCGGAAGAAGGAATTCGTTTTCGTGGTTACACCATTCCAGAGTGTCAGAAGCTGTTGCCAAAAGCGCCTAAGGGAGAAGAGCCGCTGCCTGAAGCTATTTGGTGGTTGTTGACGACTGGTGACATCCCAACTAAGGTTAGTTGATTATCAACAAGTTCATCCCGTAAATTTATTCCTTCAGGAGCAAGTCAGTGGTATCAGTAAGGAGTGGGCTGCGCGTGGAGATCTGCCAGACCATGTGGTCCATATGCTCGAAAATTTTCCTTCTGTGCTCCATCCCATGTCTCAGTTCGTCGCTGCCATTGCTGCCCTGCAGAGTGAGTCCAAATTCGCCAAAGCGTATTCAGAGGGAGTAAGCAAGGCTAGCTATTGGGAATACGCCTATGAAGACTCGATGAATTTGTTGGCCAAACTGCCTACGGTCGCCGCTATCATCTATCGGTAATCTTTCCAAATCATTGTTACACCTTAGAAACCATGAAACTTGATAGGCACAACAATTTGGAAATTTAGAATTCGAGCAGGTTACCCAAAAAATTAATTCAAAAACATTATGTACTATTAGGGTGGTCGCGCGCGAATTTGAAAACCGCAAATTGCTGTGCTTATCAAGTTTCATGGTCTTTTAATCTATTTTTAAAGAAGTCTCTATCGAGATGGTTCTCCTGTGCCGGTTATTGATGTCAAGAAGGACTGGTCGGGAACTTTTGCGCCATGCTGGGCTACGATGATCCTCAATTTGTTGAGTTGATGCGTCTTTATTTGGTCATTCACAGCGATCATGAAGGTGGAAATGTCTCCGCGCACACGTCTCACCTGTTGCTTCCGCGCTCTCTGATCCCTATCTGAGTTTCTCTGCTGGAATGGCTGGACTGGCTGGACCTCTTCATGGGTTGGCTAACCAGGAAGTGCTCGTATTTCTCAACAAACTTCTGAAGGAAATCGGTAGCGATTATACAGAGCAAAGTCTGCGCGATTGGATATGGAATCATCTCAAGGGTGGACAAGTAGTTCCCGGCTATGGACATGCCGTGCTGCGCAAGACTGATCCTCGCTTCACCTGCCAGCAAGAATTCGCTCTCAAGCACTTGCCAGAGGATGAAATGTTCAAGCTGGTGTCTGCAGTTTACAGGGTGACCCCAGTATTCTTTTGGAGCAAGGCAAAGCTAAGGTGAGGTGTTTGTTTTTTTGTGTAAAATACCTTGGTCCCGTGCTGTTATTTAAAATTTCAACCGTATTTGATGTTAGAGCCGAAAAAAAGCGTACAGTAAATACTAACTTACAGTGGTTACTTAAAATCTTTAAAGGGGCATGCTCATGCCAATAAGAGATAATTCCCGGGAAATCAAATTTTTTCCTAATCATTGAAGTTCTGTACGGATTTTTCTATTTTTTTCTAACAAAACCACACCTGAAATTAAGTTTTAGGCCTTGTTTTGTTAGAAACCAAGTTGAAAAATTCGTACAGAGCTTCTTCTTCAATACCGTATTCAGGATTGTTTAAGCGCCGGCGCTCAGCCGACGCTCCGCCACCTTCTTCTTCAAAGTAGGCGCCGGCTTAGCGGCGGCGCTTAAGGCGACGGTGCTCCGCCGGGTAGCCGGCGCTTAAACAATCCTGACCGTATTTCCTCTAATTGCCAATTAGGCAATTGGCAATTAGAGAATCCCAGACCGGATTCCCGTGTGTTCCGGTCCCGTCCCTAAGACTTTATGCCGTTATCTAGAACCGTGGCCGAACGTGGATGCTCATTCTGGAGTGTTGCTGCAGCATTATGGAATGAAGGAGATGCAGTACTACACTGTGCTCTTTGGAGTTTCGCGGGCTCTCGTTGTCTTTCGCAGGTACTTACTTTTCATTCGGTCCGGTGATTAACTCGTCTGGTTTTCTAGCTGATATGGTCTCGTGGAATGGGACTCCCGCTGGAGCGTCCGAAGTCGCACAGCACTGATGGCTACATCCAGTTGGTGAAAAGCTTGGCAAAGTGAAAATGCTGGTCATGAACAAGTCAATTAGACTCTTTGTTGTATGTACAAATGTTCATGTATTGTGATGAATAGTGTATGAAATGTGATAAGTAAATAAAAATATGCGCTATGTTCTCTACGCTCTTATCGATAACTGAGGCGTAAAAGTTTAGGTGTGTTTCGTAATGTGTAGGTGGGGATTTTTTTTCTGTCGATCTTCAAGTGTGATGGTTCATGCAATTAGCCTTTTCCTCTCCGTCAAGAATTGGATACCGTATTCTCTCTAATAGACGGCTCGTCTTTTTTTCAATTTCCAAATGTATTTTTGACTTTATATTAAAAGGACAATAAAATATGGTTTTTGGTCTTAGGGGGGGGAGTGGGCTGTCTACGTATTTTTGAGAGAATACGGTAGCTAGGTTTCAGTGGTCTGTTATGTTCACAGGAAAAAAATTCCCAGTTGGACTCCAGGAAACACCTAGTGGGTTCCCGGAAGCTCCCCATTCGATTCCCATCAAATTCCCAGTGGTGCTCCCATTGTTATAACTAGATGGGAATTGATGCTGATCCATTGCGGATTGTCATTTTCATTTTTTCTTTACATAACCTGGGGATTCGATGGGTATTCAGTGGAAAAAATATGACAGGGTCCAAAACGAACTCGAACTTACGACATGCGGAGCCTAACTAGCGCTTCTCCACTGCACCACCATGTCATTTTAAATCTTAGTTTTTTTTGGTTCTTGTTTCAATTCGACTATATACAGATCATACAGTTTGCCAAGTGTAACGCGATTAAGAACTTTTTGGAGAGAAAGTTACACCCTTTTTATGTTTTTTCTTGTGCCTATCTTTTTTGCTTTTGTACATTTTTGATTTTGAACGACAACAAACTAGTCTGACGATTTTAAACTACCCTGAATCGCCCCTAATAACCCTCAATAATGGTCAGAATTCCGGTATGCAGGGATAAGAAAAAGGCATCTGCCCCGTTGCAATAACGAAAAATCCGCGGATACAATCTGCGGATTGCTTAAACAAATCCGCGGATTTTTTCTGGGGCGTAATCGTTTCGCCAATGAAACTTTAGCCAACGCGATCTCTTCGCCAATTGCATCTTTTCGCCAATGCAATCTTTTCGCCAATGGCATCTTTTCGCCAATGAGTACACTTCGCCAATGCATCTTTCCCAATGGTATTTCTTCGCCAATAATCTCTTTCGCGTATACTCTTGATTTCGTTGGCAAATAAACAATGAGGAGTGTAAATGTGATTTAATTCTTTAAATGAGGTACACAATGTGTACTACACATCCAATAACGAATACCGTATATTCTCGATTAGAAGGCCCCTCTCTAATAGAAGGCCCCTCTCTATTAGAAGGCCCCCTTGAGGACCTATATATCAGCCTAGAAAAAGAAATTCGCAAATCTGTTTTTCGCGTTTTCTTAGTTAACACGAGCTTACCTAATTCCACTTTTAAAATTTTGGACGCTACTGGCTTATACCCCCCCCCCCCAAAAAAGCTACTTTCTTATACCCCCCCAAAAATCGGACCTACTGTCATATACCCCCCAAAAACCGACTTTTTTGGGAGTGTCTAAAAACCATTTTTATGCAATAATTTTGCCATAAAAGGACCAGAAAAGCAGTTTAAAGGGATTATGGGCTGTATTGGGAGGGAAGGGAATAATACAGGGCCACTTTTTTTTAGCTGCTTTACCATGTTTTTCAACTCGGGCCGTGGCAAAAATAGACTCTATATGCATTTTATGATCAAGTGTACTTCTCGAATCATGTCTAAGGTAAGTGCGTGCGCGCATCTCTAACTCTCAAGCCCCCTGCGCCCCCTTCGGGGGCGCAGGGGGCTTGGGGGCTTGGAGTTGAGATGCGCACACCCACATACCTTAGACACAAATCACTCGAAGGCGACTCTGGATGCATGAAAAACATGCATGCCAGAGTTATTTATGCGGTAGGCCCAGTATTCAAAACTATGTTCAACATCTTTGATTTTACGACCGAAAAGGGTTTCCCCCTGTTCAGGCCTGGGGCTACGAGCCAGAGGCTCAGCCGTCCAAAATTTACACGACAACCATCAGGATCCACCCGGCTGATCGGTCCGATCATTTCGAGTAGTTATACTTTTACGTGCACCACAAGTGGCTGGGTTTGAAAGTGACTTCAACGCTAAGAGAATTAATACTCTTTGGTACTTATAGGCACTATAGAAGTGGCCCCTGTTTTGTCCCTTCCCCTCCCAATACAGCCCTTGAACCCTATTAAATTGCTTTTCTGGACCTTTTATGGCGAAATTATTGCTTAAAAATATGTTTTGACCACTCCTAAAAATCTTGATTTTTGGGGGGGGTATAAGCAGTAGGTCCGAGGATTGGGGGGGTATAAGAAAGTAGCTGTTTTTGGGGGGGGGGTATAAGCCAGTAGCGCCAAATTTTGGTTGAGCACGCAAAAATCTCAAAATCGACCAAATTTTTCCGACTTTTTTAGGGTTGAAAAATAGAAGGCCCGGGCCTTCTAATAGAGAATATACGGTAGATGATCTTTCAGGTTCGACTCCCAGTGGGTGCATAACCTATTCTTTAACTTTATATATTTTTAACATGTTCACTGACTACTAAGGTCAAAAACCATCTAGGAATAGATTGGAATCATTTCCAGCACTGCTTTACTGTCACTAAATGCCCTGATTTTGGGATTTCGTGCAAATGACTATCCAAATGAAAGAAAACATTCAAAATGATGCGTACTTAGTTTTATATTGCCTTAACCTCTACTAATTACATTTATTTGTCGACGCGTTTAGAAACTTTCTAGAGTAATAATTTCACGGGTAATCCGATAGAAATTTTCCACGCCACAATCACTTCAGAAAAGTGGGTAGTAAGCAAACTTTTACCAAGGAAGAAAAGAGTATTTTTAAGGGTAGGATTTCGCTATTATTTGGGAACTGACGTTTTTTGCGATTTGAATTTACCTTATTTTATACAACCGTATGCTGAAAATGACGGCAAGAAGCAGAGCTACATTTTGAGGGTAAGCTTATAAATAACCATGTAAATTAAAAGGCTTGAGTTCAGAATCCCCCCCCCCCCCACAGGGACTGATCAGGTGGAGGAGATAACTTCATATTCGTGTTTCTCGACCTCGTTTTCATGAATAAGCCGCGCGTTTTTTGGTTCTGAGAAAAAACATTTTTTTCGAACCACAGGGGGAGTATCATGGTTTTTAGTCAAACTTTGAAAAATTTAAATTGGCGCCTTTTGAATTCTAAAAGGATTAAGAGCTGTATAAGGAGAGGAAGGGAATAAAGAGGGCCACTAATCACAAAGGGCCACTAACAAGAAGATGTTGAACATAGTTTTGAATACTGGGGCCTACCGCATAAATAAACTCTGGTATGCATGCTTTTTCATGCTCCAGAGTCACTTGCGAGTGATTTGTGTCTGAGGTATGTGGGTGTGCGCATCTCAACTCCAGTCGGACCCTAGGCGGGAACGAACTTTTGGGGTGTATGTTATTGGGAGCGTAGACTGTAGGTCAAATAGTGTACTTTAGCCATTTCAGCCTTAAAATTAGCAATGATCACTATAAAGAGTTGTTTTGACTGCTGGGACAATCGCAAGTGATCACTATAGACAGGTTCATCTTTGTTTTATTTTTCTTATAACCAACTTAGTCAAAACCAGGTGATCACTTTATCGAAGTTTGACTGTATTTCAGATCTGCGGCCATAAAAAACATTCTGTTGCCATTTTCAAATATTCTGTGACCGGAAAAATACCTCCACTTACCGTAAAACTCTAATAGTAGCCCCCCCCCCCTCGTCAAATCGTGTTTGTGGCATTGCGTCTTTGACCCACTTTTTGAAGACTGCTTTCATGAAAATTACCACCCATTTTGTAGTCAGTGAGATGAGATACAAATGCGTGTTATTTGCCTAAGATAAGTTTAGAAAAAGTGGGTCTAAATCACCGGTACGTGACAAAATCTCCCGCGCCGAAATCCTCCCGCGGCCGAAATCCTCCCGGCCATAATCCTCCGGCCGAAATCCTCCCGGCCGAAATCCTCCCGGACGTAATCCTCCCGCACCAAATTCCTCCCGCACTAAAATCCTCCCGTACCAAAATCTTCCCGCCCCAAAATATTTCGCACTAAAATCCTCCCGCATCAAAATTCAATCCAAAATCCATAGTTTAAAACAAATCTTTATTGAATCAAATTTCATAACAACAATAAACATTTTCATAAACATAAACATTTACGGGCGGCGGTAAATTGCGCCTCTATAAAATGCGCCTCTACAAATTGCGCCTCGGAAATTGCGCCTCCGGTAAATTGCGCCTCCAAATTCGTTTTGAGAGGCTTTTTTTATTTAAAAGAGATTTATTTTGATCCTGTTGCAAATCAAAATGTTTCGAGGGCGACGGTTATTCCCCGCGATAAATTCCCCCACCGGTAAAGACATCTTGCAAACCTACCCATTTAGGGCTACAAAATGAATGTAAGATTTTACAAATATCATTTACAAAACACACTGCACTATCGCCCACAAACTTCCCTCCTGTGAAATTAAAATAAGTGAGGTTCAGTGCGAAAAAAGTTCGCAGCACCGACCGGGTCGTGAACCCACCCCACATGATCGGCATTTTATGGGAAGTCAACCCAAAGGGATTTCAACCCGTTTTAATGACCGTAGGAACTGACAAGGATGTTGGAATAGTGTAATTTAGCAAGGATGTTGGAATAGTATAATTTAGCAAGGATGTTGGAAGAAGATAAAATTCAGACAAGGATGTTGGAAAAAAAAATAAAATTAGACAAGGGTGTTGGAAATTTAACAAGGATATTCGTAAGTGAGATCTTTTAGACAAGGATGTTGGAAGAAGATAAAATTCAACAAGGATCTTGGAAAAAAAATGAAAATTAGACAAGAATGTTGGAAATTCAGTCGTTTGCCATTGAAAAACCAATCTCCTATTTCTTAAACAAAATTTTATAACAAGGATGTTGAATCGGACTAATGGCAACATAAATTAACATTAACAGACAATTCGAAGTTTACAAGGAAGTTGGTAAGTTAGACTAGCATTCCATCCAAGATTTCTTTCATCATTTCTCTCCTTTTTTCATCCATCTGATCCATTTACTGATCCATGACAAAATTGTAAGCCAATCCTCTGAGGTATTCCATTAGGTTAGTTTCTCCATACATTTGCACTCGAGCCAGAATGTTTGGTCGGCGATTTCATACTTCATTCGCTTCTTCGGCGCTGGATGACCTGCAAGACACTGTTCGTAGCTGTGATCCGGAGCTTCTGCGCTTGTTTCAGTTCCCCGAGAAAACGGCCAATTGACGGATGATCTATGCCCATTATAGTTTGCAGACGGCGATGAGCAGCTTCAGCAAAGTTATTCGTCCTATCCTCTCCAGCCAATGTTCGATCGTAGCAAGACCACAGATGAATTGGAAACGGCGCAGGTCGCATAACAGTTCCTAAAAAGGTAAAATGAATAGAATGCCACAATCATAAACACTAACCAACGTAATTCCTCGAAAACCATGTAATCACTGGTTCAAGCAACGTTCTTCTCGCATAAGGTAGACTTCTAATTGACGAAAGCATTCATAGACTTCTAGCGGCGGAACGAAAGCAAGCGACATCAGCATACGAGACATTAGCGCGAAATTTGTTTCTGGATCCCTATATTGTTTCGTTAGACCAGCCTCGCCAATTTGTTTCTTGAAGTTCTTCATAAGGTGGTAAAAGCAACCATTCACATTTGCATCTGAAAAGACAAATAAATAAACAGCGAACAAACAAAGATACTAACCAGGAAAAGTTTCGCGAAGAGAGTTTATGACCGCTTGCTCAAAGTCCACGTTGATATTGTTTGGCTCAAAATTTGCATCATAGCTCGAATCATTCCGAACAGCTTGTCGTAGGTTGCGCGATTCTTGTTTTTAAGCAGTGCGAACAGGATAGGAAAGACGTATTTGCCGCCGTCCGGATTACTTGCTTTCTTTTCCACCATAACTGCATAGACCTGAGAACATACAATAAACAAACGCATTTAACTAACAAACATTTACCTGTGTAAACGGTTCCGGCGTCACGCTGAACGTCCATCAAAATAAGCATCTTTCATCTCGGCTGCCCATTCCAAATTCGATGCACGGCCAAAAATCAAAACCCTAAAAGCAGGCAAATAAGTAATATCTAACAACATCTCATAATACCTGTCCGGATCCACAACGTGCTCTCCCGAGTCAGCCAGCAAAAACAATTCAGCGCCTTGATAAAACTTGAACTCCGCCGGAATTACAACATCCTGCACGACATTTGCAGTGACCACCGGTACTTGATTCTTGATTCTTGTTCTTCGTACTTGCTTCCTGACTGCGCTTTTCTTCAGTTTTTCCGAGACCAGCATTGGAATGTTCTGCAAAACGTTTGTAAAAATTGAATCGGTTTCTGAAAACACATAATTAATCAAAGTCAAAATGTCTGCACGTCTAGCACATACGTCTTGCGATTGAGCAGCCATACTTCGCACATTCGATTTGATTTGAGCCACGCGCACTGCTGCCGGATCCACTTCGTGATTGTGCTGTCCATTATCTTGATAAAGCTGTTATTCGCCACCCGAGTGTGCAGTCGTGCCTTGCAACCACCATCAGCCGGTTGTACTTGTCGCATTGCCAATATTGCTTATCTCCGGTCGGCTTGCTCAATTTGTGCTTGATGAAAAGGTACCCATGTATTCAGCTTTCTGATTTCCCTTCTGCGAATCCACGAGAGCTATGATAATCTAAAAGAAACGATAAGCTACGAATAAACAAAATCTAAGCTAATATACCGGTTCCACTGCGTTTGCCGGGAGCACTGCTTCTTGATCTTCGATGTCTTCGGCTACTTCGTCTTCGTTGAGTTGAAGGTCGTCGTCTGAGTAGTAACCTTCTTGCTCGAGCTGTTCCATGGCGGCTTCCACTTGACGATGCATTTAAAGCTCTAAAAAGAAAAAGATATGGATTGGAATAAGATACAACATGCAATGTTAAGAGCAATCAAAAATATGCGAGAGAAAGTCAACACAAATAAACAAAAAACATTTCAAATTTTTTAAAAATATCATTTTGATTTAAATTTTAATTTTTGATTTAAAATATGGATGTTAAATTAAATTTTGATGCGGGAGGATTTTGGTGCGGGAGATTACGACTGATCCTCGCTTCCACCTGCCAGCAAGATTCGGCTCTCAAGCACTTGCCACGAGATGAAATGTTCAAGCTGGTGTCTGCAGTTTACAGGGTGACCCCAGTATTCTTTTGGAGCAAGGCAAAGCTAAGGTGAGGTGTTTGTTTTTTTTGTGTAAATTACCTTGGTCCCGTGCTGTTATTTTAAAATTCAACAGTATGTGTGATGTGTAGAGCCAAAAAAAGCTACGAGAAATACTAACTTACAGGTGGTTACTTAAAATCTTTAAAGGGGCATGCTCATGCCAATAAACGATATATTCCCGGGAAATCAAATTTTTTCTAATCATTGAAGGTGTTGTACGGATTGTTTTCTATTTTTTTTCTAACAAGAACGACGACCGCTGAAAATTAAGTTTTAGGCCTTGTTTTGTTAGAAACCAAGTTGAAAAATTCGTACAGAGCTTCTTTTTCAATACCAGTATTCAGGATTGTTTAAGTGCGCTTCGGCGCCTAGCCGACGCTCCGCACCTTCTTCTTCAAGAGTAGGCAGCTGGCTTATGCGCGCGGCGCTGTGGTGGAGGGCTCGACGGCCGTGCTCCGGCCGGTTAGCCGGCGCTTAAACAATCCTGACCGTATTTCCTCTAATTGCCAGTTAGGCACATTGGCAATTAGAGAATGTCCAGACGGGACCGATGTTCCCGTGGGTGTACCGGTTCCCGTCCCTAAGACTTTATTGCCGTTACTCTAGAACCCGTGGCCGACGTGGATGCTCATTCTGGAGTGTTGCTGCAGCATTATGGAATTGAAGGAGATGGCTAGTACTACACTGTGCTCTTTGGAGTTCGCGGGCTCTCGGGTTGTCTTCGCAGGTACTACTTTTCATTCGGTCCGGTGATTAACTCGTCTGGTTTTCTAGCTGATATGGTCTCGTGGCAGATGAATGGGGTATCTCCGCTGGAGCGTCCGAAGTCGCACAGCACTGATGGCTACATCCAGTTGGTGAAAGCTTGGCAAAGTGAAAATGCTGGTCATGAACAGTCAATTAAGACCTCTTTTGTTGTATGTACAAATGTTCATGTTTGTGAGGAATAGTGTATGAAATGTGATAAAAAGTAAATAAAATAGATGCGCTATGTTCTCTACGCTTCTATCGATAAGCTGAGGCGTAAAAGTTTAGGTGTGTTTTCGTAATGTGTAGGTGGGGATTTTTTTTCTGTCGATCTTCAAGTGTGATGGTTCATGCAATTAGCCGTTTTCCTCTCCGTCAAGAATTGGATACCGTATTTCTCTAATAGACGGCGGCGTCCTTTTGTTTCAATTTCCAAATGTATTTTTGACTTATATTAAACGGACAAAAAAATATGGTTTTTTGGTCTTAGGGGGGGGGAGGTGGCTGGATAGTAGTTTTTTGAGAGAATACGGTAGCTGGTTTCAGTGTTGTTATGTTCACAGGAACAAAAATTCCAGTTGGACTCCAGGAAACACCTAGTGGGTTCCCCGGAAGCTCCCCCATTCGATTCCATCAAATTCCCAGTGTGCGCCCATTGTTATACTAGATGGGAATTGATGCTGACTCCATTGCGGATTGTCATTTTTCATTTTTTCTTTACATACCTGGGGATTCGATGGGTATTCAGTGGGAAAAAATATGACAGGGTCCAAAACGAACTCGAAACTACGACATGCGGAGCCTACCTAGCGCTTCTCCACTTGCGCCACCATGTCATTTAAATCTTAGTTTTTTTTGGTCTTGTTTCAATTCGACTATATACAAGATCATACAGTTTGCCAAGTGTAACGCGATTAAGAATTTTTGGGAGAGAAAGTTACACCTTTTTATGTTTTTTCTTGTGCCTATCTTTTTTGCTTTTGTACATTTTTGATTTTGAACGACAACAAACTAGTCTGACGATTTTAAACTACCCTGAATCGCCCCTAAACCCTCAATAATGGTCAGAATCCGGTAATGCAGGGATAAGAAAAAGGCATCTGCCCCGTTGCAATAACGAAAAATCCGCGGATAAATCTGCGGATTGCTTAAACAAATCCGCGGATTTTTTCTGGGGCGTAATCGTTTCGCCAATGAAACTTAAGCCAACGCGATTCTTTCGCCAATTGCATCTTTTCGCCAATGCATCTTTTCGCCAATGGCATCTTTTCGCCAGTGAGTACACTTCGCCAATGCATCTTCCGCCAATGGTATTTCTTCGCCAATAATCTCTTTTTCGCGAATACTCTTGATTTCGTTGGCAAATAAACAATGAGAGTTGTAAATGTGATTTAATTCTTAAATGAGGTACACAATGTGTACTACACATCCTAACGAATAGGTAGTATTCTCGATTAGAAGGCCCCTCTCTAATAAAGGCCCCTCTCTATTTAGAAGGCCCCCTTGAGGACCCTATATGTCAGCCTAAGAAAAGAAATTCGCAAATCTGTTTTTCGCGTTTTCTTAGTTAACACGAGCTTACCTAATTCCACTTTTAAAATTTTGTTGAGCACGCGCAAAAATCTCAAAATCGACCCAAATTTTTTCCGACTTTTTTTAGGGTTGAAAAATAGAAGGCCGGGCCTTCTAATAGAGGAATATACGGTAGATGATCTTTCAGGTTCGACTCCAGTGGGGGCATAACCTATCTTTAACTTTAATATATTTTAACATGTTCACTGATACTAAGGTCAAAACCAGTCTAGGAATAGATTGGAATCATTTCCAGCACTGCTGTACTGTCACTAAATGCCCTGATTTTTGGATTTCGTGCAAATGACTATCCAAATGAAGAGAAAACCATTCAAAATGATGCGTACTTAGTTTTATATTGCCTTAACCTTACTTAATTACATTTATTTGTCGACGCGTTTAGAAACTTTCTAGGAGTATAATTTCACGGTAATCCGATAGAAATTTTTCCACGCCACAATACTTCAGAAAAAGTGGGGTAGTAAGCAACTTTTTACCAAGGAAGAAAAGAGTATTTTTTAAGGGGTAGGATTTCGCTATTATATTGGGAACTGACGTTTTTTTGCGATTTTGAATTTACCTTATTTTATACAACCGTATGTGAAAATGACGGCAAGAAGCAGAGCTACTTTTTTGAGGGTAAGCTTATAAATAACCATGTAAATTAAAAGGCTTGAGCTTCAGAATCCCCCCCCCCCCACAGGGACTGATCAGTGGAGGAGAGTAACTCATATTCGTGTTTCTCGCTCGTTCGTTCATGAATAAGCCGCGCGTTTTTTTGGTTCTGAGAAAAAACATTTTTTTCGACCACAGGGGGGGTATCATGGTTTTTAGTCAAACTTTGAAAAATTAAAAGGTTGGCGCCTTTGAATTCTAAAAAGGATTAGAGCTGTATAAGGAGAGGAAGGGAATATAAAGAGGGCCACTAATCACAAAGGGCCACTAAACAAGAAGATGTTGAACATAGTTTTGAATACTGGGGCCTACCGCATAATAAACTCTGGTATGCATGCTTTTTCATGCTCCAGAGTCACTTGCGAGTGATTTGTGTCTGAGGTGATGTGGTGTGTGCGCATCTCAACTCCAGTCGGACCCTAGGCGGGAAGAATTTTGGGTGTATGTTATTGGGAGCGTCGACTGTAGGTCAAATAGTGTACTTTAGCCATTTCAGCCTTAAAATTAGCAATGATCACTATAAAGAGTTGTTTGCTGACTGCTGGGACATATCGCAAGTGATCACTAATAGACAGGTTCATCTTTGTTTATTTTTTCTTATAAACCAACTTAGTCAAAACCAGGATGATCACTTTATCGAAAGTTTGACTGTATTTCAGATTCTGCGGCCATAAAAACACATTCTGTTTGCCATTTTTCAAATATTCTGTGACCGGAAAAAATACCTTTCCACTTACCGTAAAACCTCTAATAGTAGCCCCCCCCCTCGTCCAAAATCGTGTTTGTGGCATTGCGTCTTTGACCCACTTTTTGAAGACTGCTTTCCATGAAATTACCACCCATTTTGTAGTCAGTGAGATGAGGATATCCCAATGCGTGGTTATTTTGCCTAAGATTAAGTTTAGAAAAGGAGGTGGGTCTAAATCACAATGCCAAAAACCATATTTTGAATTTAGAGGGGGGCTACTATTAGAGGTTTTGGCCAAGGTTAAGAACAAGCACCCCACTCGAGTAAAGAACAGCACCCCAAAAAAATCAATAGGGAGGACCAGGCAAAAAAAAAGATGCCTTGGTCCCCCTGTTGATTGTTTTATTTTTTAAATTTTTTTGCCTTGGTCCCCCCTATTGATTTTTTGGGGTGCTTGTTCGTTACCTGTGCCGAGGTTTTACAGTACGCACATTAATTTTTTTGGCTATAATTGAAAACACCCGTCAAAATATATGAATCACCCTTCAAATTTATTTTTTACCCCGTCAAATTCAAATTTCAAACAAAATATGTAAATCTCCCGTCAAATTATGTGAATCTCCCGTCAAATTTGAATTTTAGTCAAATACTGCATTAAAATTTTGCGGGAATTCGAATCTTATAGTCAATAAATAACTTGGATCGCTCAGAATACCTGCCCGGAGTGGCCAGAAGCTCCTGAAAGTGGTTTTTTGGGGGTAATATGGGGGGGGGGGAGTGAACTTTTGCAAAAATTCGATTGAGCGGATCAGATTTTCAGTCAGATGGGCTAAATCGCTCAGAATGCCACCCTGAATCATTCTCAACCATCTTAAACCACCCTAAGCACGGATTTTAGAGTACTAAGACACTATTTGGAGCATTTTAGGATGGTTGCGTGGTTTCAGATGGTTGAGAATGATTCAAGATGGAATTCTGAGCGATTCAGCGCATCTGACTGGAAATCTGATCCGCTCAATCGAATTTTCGCCAAAAGTTTACTCCCCTTTTAGTAACCCTCAAAAAACCAACTTTCAGGGCTTCTGGCCTCTTCGGGGAGGTATTCTGAGCGATCCAAGTTATTTTTTGACTATAAAATTTGAATTCCCACAAAATTTAATGCAGTATTTGACTAAAATTTGAATTTGACGGGAGATTTGCATATTTTGACGGGAGATTCACATATTTTGTTTGAAATTGGTATTGACGGGGCAAAAAATAAATTTGACGGGAGGATTCACATATTTTGACGGTGTTTTCAATTTGAGCAATTATTTTAGAAGTTTTTACTACAACAAAGGACCCTCCTGACTTTTTTCTTTATCATCTCTCAATTCTACACTAATCCTAATTCCATACCTGAATATGGGTCAATCCATCATGCAATGGGCACAAGAAGCACTAATTTTACAGTTTCCATTTCTGACACCAATGATATGGAAGAGCTAATCAACAAAACATCTTTGTTCAAAGACAAATACAGCTTTAATTTTTCCCATCTTGTGCTGCAACCATGAATGTAAATATTATTTAACTTCTACAGGGTAACACAAAAACAGTCACATTTGTAAAAAAAGTTGTCAAGGCAGCTCCTTGCCTCATCGATTTACTGGGAAAATCGATGACAATAGTTGAGCTACCTGAGAGCTCTTCTATCAGTAATTTTATCCTAAACTATGAAAATATTTAAAAAAGCAAAAAAAGCAAGCTCAAACTTCTTAAATCAAAACAATACAAAGTTAAATAAAAACAAAATTTATTAAAATTTTTTCTCAAAAATGGCACTGTTTTTTGTGTCACCCTTCGTATTAATCACTCGTCTCAAACATGCAAATATACCTATTGCGGAGTGTCTTTAAAGCTTACGAAAAGTCTAATGGCTTGTTCACGTTGTTAGAGTTAGAGTTCGGGTAAGAGGTGTTCATGTACTCAAAAACGCGAACTCTAACTCGACGGTGTTCACGTATATCGAGTTAGAGTTCGAGGTCGAGCTTGAAAATTTTCATGTATATAGCTTAGAATCTCACCCAAGAGCCGTCTAAAGCCACTAAAAGTTAGTTTTGGGGGATTTGCTACAAGGGCATCCAAGTTATATGCATGAACACCTTCAAATTTAGCCACGAACTCTAACTCGAGGTACATGAACACCCTCGAGTTAGAGTTAGAGGTAGAGTTCGAGTTAGAGTTAGGATCAGAGGTGTTCACGTAACCAAATCTAGAACTCTAACTCTAATAACGTGAACAAGCCAAAAGCAGAAAGGGATAAAGAAACCGACAGGAAACTGAAAAAGCCAATGATCTTTCGAAAGGCATGATCCCATCCATTATCGAAGGAGTCTATGTCATCGGCTAGATACCAAGAAAACGATGATAGGAGCAGGCACGTGCACGGGACAACTTTTCACTGCCCGGTCCGAACATTTTTCTATGGGCCCGGTCCAGCCGTCCCGGAGCTTGATTTTTCCTTTGGTCCCAGGCCGGGCCGGTCCGTATAGTCAGTGTAGTCAAATGTAAGTGAAATTCCTAACATACCGTAAATGTTCTAATAGAGCCCCCGGGTGCTTTATTTTTCAATCAGCCTCTAGAGGGGGCTCTATTAGGAAAGGGGGGCTCTATTGGAGAGGGGGGCTCTATTAGAACATTTACGGTATATTAAGAAAATCAAGCAAGATAAATAGTATGGGTAACTTCATTATTCAACATCACTTGAACATATCTTTATTTTATCAAAAAATTCTTAATACATACAGAGAATGTTCTTTCTTGACCCTCTTTACCTAGAAAGGGCACATTGACCACAATGTGGTCATGTCAAATTTGTGGGCCTCGGTTTGATTCTCAAAAAGCATGTTTGAAAAACTGTAAGATCATCTAGGAAGATAATAATCTCAGCTTCAAAATGAGCACCTACTGGGTGCCCTAAAAAATTCGCAAAATTTTGATTTCCAAACATTTTTTACACGTAATCTATTCATATTGGAAAGGAAAATGATCCAGTGGCTAAAACCGAGTAGCTTTTCGATAGGGTGTTAAAATCAAGTAGCGTCGAAATAGACTTCGAAGTAGAAGAAATAAATTCGATCATGGTCATGCGTTCAGTGAGTGTTACGTTGTTCGTTCGAGTGCTTAAAAAAATCAAAAATGGAAATGCGAGGAGAAGTTTGCTGTTGATTTTGGTCGATTATCAAGTACGAATTCTTTTAGGAAATAAAATTTATATCAACGAAAAATAGGGCAAAGCTTTTCCTTGCTGCAGAAAGGCTTTTTTTGCGCCAAAAAAACTTTTTTGCTCCCAAAAGACTTTTTTTGCTGCTAATTTTGTCTGCTGCAAAAAGACTTCTTTTTGCTGCAAAAATACTTTTTTTTTGCTTTAAAATACAAGGGTATTGAAAAATAGACGGGCCGGCCCGTCTATTGTAGAGAGACACGGTAACTCAGTAAGTTAGGTGATAGCTCGTTAGAAAGCTGAGATTTAGGGCTACATGCTGGTATATAAATTCTGAAAAAAATAAAAGAAAAAATTGAAGTAATACTTCAGAGAAACAAATTTTTTACGATTTGACGAGGTAAAAGAATAATTTGACGGGGCAAATTACTTACAGCCAAATTTTTTTAAGGTGAAATTGGCGCTAGAGCTGCACCAGGATAATAACAAGATTTACCAAACTTTTCCAATTTTCGTCACTGGGAGGTTCAAAATGGAAGTTGTATGCAACAAGCGGATAGTGGAGGTAGCAGGAATGTGAGTACCAATAAAAACGGAAATATTTTTTAAACATATCTATTACTTATAGACACAAGATTCCGACTTGCTATTCATTAAATGTAATGTTTGAAATATGTTTTTTTTATCAGTTTTACCTATCCTTGTATTGTCTTTTCTGTAAAAAAGTTTGACGACTTCTCTTTGGCAAGTTACCGCCTAAAAATTAGCTCATCTGACTAAATAGCGGTGTAAGTTGCAGGAAGTTATTCCGAGCGGCCCCCACCTCACTTTTCTTGATTTTTGTTATTTCTAAATGGATTTTGTACAATGACTATCCCCTTGGTCACACTCTTTGGTGGAGGTCGTGGTCGATATGTGGTCACCATAGTGGGGCACCCGTCCGTCGCCGTCTTACTTTTTTTCGTCGCCCTCTTGCATTTTAACTACATTTTTAATAACGAGTAGCTTTTTTTTTTTTTTACATCATATGATCAGTTTTTTTTCTAACCTTACTTTTGGGTGGTCCTCCATGTCTCTTTTCACTTTTATTTCCGAAAAATGAGGCCGTCCTAAATTTCTATAAAAAATTCCAAAAAAGTCTAAGAAATAAGGACGGCCTCATTTTTGGAAATAAAAATGAAAGGAAACATGGAAAATCACCCAAAAATAAGGTAGGTAAATAAAAGATGATTATATAATGTAAAATAAAAAAGCGACTCTTTATTAAAAATGTAGTGAAAATGGCGAAGAAAAAAAATAGAACGGCGACCAACGGGTGTCCCACTATGGTCTAAGCATTTGTGACCAAGCAGTGTGACCAAAGCATATAACACGCCTCAAAAATAGGGCCTACTTTCGCCACCCCTCCCCCCTAAAGTCAGAACTAAAAAAAATATTTTGAGACGTTGTTATATGGTGAATAAGCCATACTTGTTGATGCAAATGAGAATTTGTCAAATTCAAATGCGCGCGAGACATTTTTCTTTGGTCTTTCACTGTACTCTTTTGAGTCGCTCGAAATAACTCCAAAGAGTAGAGTGCGAGACGAAAGCGAAGTGTCCATTCGAATTTGCCAAATTTTCATTTGCATCAACAAGTATGAGGTACTACCGTATTTGTTGTAATAGGCAGAGCCTTTCTTAAAAACTGACCACTGTACTTCGATTATTTACAAAATGAGTAGTAAACACTGCACCATTTTTAAATTCCCTCATTTTTACCTTTGTCGTGTTTTTATTTTATCAAATTCGAATTTACAAATGGTCGAGTCGAATTATCCTCTTTGTTAGAAACCTGATTTTCGGGTAAATTATTAAATTAATTATCTCTGAAACCTCAATTTTTGGGGGGATTTCACCGGTCCGCGGAGACCCTGACAAAATTTTCTAAAAAAGTTGTGAACTTTTTGACATCACTTTTTTAGTTTTTTTTTCTAACTCGGCTGAGCTCCACCGATTTAGCTTCAAAATTATAATCTCGAGATGAACCTAGAATTGAGGAAAATATACCGACCAGTCGGCCTAATACAATAAATACAGTAACATAGTAAAAGAGGAGAGGCAGCTGAGAATAATTTGTCTGAGAGTGGCCTTGTAAAAAGAAGTCAAAGAACACAATCCCAGAGAACACACTACACTATTACGCAGAATCCTCGACCTTCAGCACTTCTACGTATTTTTTCATATTCTAGGTCGCTTACAAAGAGTGATTAATGAACTGACTCAAATCATAAGTCAAATAGAAACTTTTGCCGAAAATTCTCTTCTTTCACAACGGTCCATTAATGAGACCACTCTCTCGTGAGTAGTAAATTAATCTTTTGGAATTTAAATCAGAAATTACTCTTTTAGTTGTGAATGGTTAGATGGTGAGAAATGCGTTATTGAACAGGTTGACTTCATTGATTGATGGGCATTCGTGTGCCGACTTAAAGTCCAAACGACGATTTTAACGCTTCTTATACAAGTAATAATTTTCTCAAATAGTATTTTTAAGTGAGAATTTGTGAGATTTAGCTCTGAAAAACAATATCAGAGTAAGTTTTTAGTTAGTTAGAAAGTAAACTAGATGATACTCCGGAGAATTTAAGAATCCTCGAAAGTTGTTTAATTCTAAAAACTGAATTATGCAAAATTGCAGATTTTGGTGGATATATCAGCTTTCGACAACCAAGTTGGACTTGGAGAGAACGAGAACTCAAAGTAATCTTAACATCTTTGTTTATCCCTAGAACTAACATTAGGTAAATAAGACGGAATAGTGTAAATGGGCTGTACAGTCGACTCTCGAATCGAGAGTCTCGATTTAACATGCACCCAAAAAGTTCGTCCCGCCTAGGGTCCGACACTTTTTTAACTCACTTTTCGACATTTTTTATTTCTGTATTGACAGTCTGGTCCCAAATATCGCAAGTATTCCGATTTTGCCGATCGTTTTTTCAGAATCATAAATATTTACATCTAAAAAAGCAAAACTTCGATTTAACATACGCCTAAATCCAAAACAGGTCTATGTTAAATCGAGGGTTTTGCTTTTTTAATAATAAAATTTTCCAAAACTGAAACCTTTAAAAAAAACAATATTGAAATTTACAAAACATTTTTTTGGTGCAAATTTTGAAAAAAATAAAAATATACCGTATTTCCTCTAATTTCTCCCGCTTTTCCCCCGCCCAAAGAAGGAAATAAAGGGGGCACTAATCACACAGGGCCCACTAACAAAAAGATGTTGAACATAGTTTTGAATACTGGGCCTACCGCATAAATAAACTCTGGTATGCATGCTTTTCATGCATCCAGAGTCACTTACGAGTGATTTGTGTCTAAGGTATGTGGGTGTGCGCATCTCAACTCCAGTCGACCCTAGCGGGAACGAACTTTTGGGGTGTATGTTATGGGAGCGTCGACTGTCACTGCAATTTCGTCACTGCAACCATACGGAATTTTATTTTTTGTGGCTATTATTCGGTGAAAATTCGGGTAGAGCAGCTGCGGTCAAACCGAAGATGTTAGTTTTTTTTCAATAGCTTATAGTTAAAGCACGAGTTACTTATTCGAATGACCAATCAAAATTATAAAAAGTTAACTTTTTGTAAATATGAATCAGTCATATAAGACCTCCAATAAACTTTTGGAGCGCTTTTGAGACCAAAATTAGTTTATAACCTCAAAAATTTAGGTCTTTTTGGTGACTCCACAACAAAGCAAGACTAGAATAGTTTGCAATTTTTTTGAGTCTTTCACTGTTCTTGCTGGTTCGCACATAGATTTGAACATTGCCTACATACAAATGGTTGGCTATATTTTGCTGTATAAGGTCAAACACTTTTATACTCTTTATTTATTGTCTTTAGAAGTCTGAAAACAAGAGCAATTGTGATAACACTGCGCTCATAGTGACTTTTCCCTAGATCAAAGTAAGATTTTATTTTAAAAGGAAATGATAGTAGGATACCATAATCTCTCTAATAGATCTCTTTCTCGAATTTGGAGGGTTGTATATGAGCCCAGAGTCAATATTTTGCAAAGTTGTTTTTTTCGCAATTTATAACTACCAGGACCTTTCCCGATTCCGCTTTTTTCTATTTGGATTTTCACCCAATAAACTCTAGATCCACCGAAGTTTTTCCGATTAGTTTTTCCGAGAGTTTATAAATGAAGCGCGGGGTTCTATTAAAGAGAATAAGGCCTCGTACACAATGGCGGACTGTGAGTTCAACAATCCTCACTCAGAAATGGCCATAACGTTTTATTGGTTTTTTCAAAAATTATTCTGTCGGTGTCATTTTGCAGCTAAGATTCAGGGCTACGAAATAGGCCATTGGTCGAGTTGGTATTAATTTAAAAATGCTGAAAAAAATTCAACAATCTACACTCACAGTCTTCACTCGCTCGAAGTGAGGATTGCTGACCTTTTTCAACATTTTTTTATTATACTAACTCGAGCAATAGCCTATTGGTAGTCTTGAATTTCAGCTACAAGATGCCACCAACAGAATAATTTTTGAAAAACCAAATAAAAACTTATGGCCATCTCCGAGTGAGGATTGTTGAATTTGCAGTCCGCCATTGTGTACGAGGCCTAAAAATAGTAGGAAATTATATTGCAACATAAAGTTTTATGTGCTTTAGATTGCTCTAACTTATGCAGCCCTACAACTCTCTACAAAATTGATCTTGGTTATAGGTGAATTTAAAAAAAATATTATTTATGATCAGCAACAAAACTAGATTTTGGATATAATTAAAGTTTGAAGTAAAAACGTGAATTTTATAGGCAAGTTTTGGCTCTATGTATGTTCGCACCCATCCCTGTTCTCGAAATACTAAATGCGTTCACAAAATCATTTTGAGAATTTAAAATTCGTTGGAAAATTCTTTTGCGTAGGCGCTTGTCCATTTTGTCTCGTTTTTTTTCCTTCAAATTTCCGCTTTTTGCGTTTTGTTTTTCCTTTTTTACATCCCAAGACACACATTTGAGTCCGTCCTGACTTCTTACCTGTTGTTAAGGCTTTGTCTGAGCTAAAAAAATCTGTCATAGAAACACGGAAAAACTTAACACTCATAAAATATATGCAAATTTGTAAAAAAACGGAATAAAAGTAGACAAACGGCCCAACGCCAGCAGGTTTTAGCAACCTTAATATAATATTTTCAATTAAATAGTTTTTGTTGTGCTTAAGTAAGGTGCGATTCTTCGGCTACATAAGGAGCGATGCATTGGTGAAGAGAAAAATGAAGAAATGCTGGCAATAATAGAAAAAATCCAAACACTGAACAATGGAGCCTATTTGCCAGAATTGTTTGTTCATTAAATATTTATTTTAAAAAAATAGTTGTTTTAAGATATGAACGATGGTTTACAATATTTGAAATATTCTACAACGGGCATTCCAAAATTCTCTCCCTTTTCAATTGCACAATGTAGGAGTTTGGCACGTCTTAAATACAAATATGGGGGAGGGCTTGGATTGGTTACATTAGAAACTCTTAGAGATTATACTAGGATCAACCAATGAAGATATCTCTGGCGATTTGTCGGTGATTTATAAAACCTCCGGGTATATTTCGGCCCCATGTAGGCT
Source organism: Ditylenchus dipsaci (assembly GCA_004194705.1). Lineage (NCBI taxonomy): Eukaryota > Metazoa > Nematoda > Chromadorea > Rhabditida > Anguinidae > Ditylenchus > Ditylenchus dipsaci. The sequence continues at coordinate 193,848 of SADC01000169.1, forward strand.
CAACATAATTAGTCACCACTCTATTTAGGGTACACCAAGGCTGTGCACGGGCCGATTTTTCGCCGGTCCGGCCCCGGCCCATTGCTTTACTAAAAAAGACCTGCCCGTAAGGGTGTCGGCCCGGCCCGAAAAGCCCGGAAATTTTGCATTATTCGTACTCAGATTGTGTACAAGGGTGGTAGTACTCAGGTAGTGGTACCTATTTATCTAGCACGTACTACCAGATACCTAATTTACAATGCTTATGCGTATCGGTGGTCGCTTTTAAGAAAAAATCTATCCAGGTGTTCAAGTGGTGTTACCTTTGAATAAGTGGTTGTTTCTAACCCTCGTCTCGAGGTCGTCTCGACGGCATTCAAACAAAGTATGTATACATTGCACATTGCCTAACTAATGGAAATGCTTTTATTTAAACTTTTTGTATATATATTTTTCAGAAAAATACAGAAAAAAAAGTTCAAAAGTTAGACTTTCAGGGAACATTAGATATACCGGGCTGGGCCGCGGGCCGAGAGATTTTAGACTCGGCACGGAAAGAAAGCAGCCTAGCTCTGGGCCTATTCCAACAGTTGAGAGTAGAGAGTTGATACTTGATAGTTGATAGTGATCGTGTTTCAACAGTTGAGAGTGAACTTTTTGATACTTGATAGTTGAGAGTTGATAGTTGATATTTGATAGTGTTCCAACAATTGAGAGTTGATAGTTGATAATTATCAGAAAAAAAACAGTGGGTGAATGGTCACCACCGTTTTTTTTGATAGTTGATAGTGAAATTTAAATTCATAAAAATGAAAAAAACTATACCATCATATGTAAAATGGTGTGGGGAATTGGGTTTGTTAAGACCAAAATCTCGACTTAACATACCAAAACCTTAAACCTGGGTGGGTACCACTTGGTCAGGTGGATATCCACCTGGAGAACCTGAAAAAATATTTTTTCGATATTTTAAAAAACAAAGCATGCTACAGTCAAACCGCCCATTAACATACACCCTTGGGACCGGCACTAACCGTATGTTAATGAGAGTGTATGTTAATGGGAGAGTATGTTAATAATAAAATCACTATGATCAGACCAAATAGGTCTTAGCCGGCCGTATGTTAATGGGAGAGCGTATGTTAATGGGGAGTATGTTAATGAGAGGTTCGACTGTATCAAATGTGAAATCGTGACGTGAATAAGGTTTGATAAGACCAAAATCCCATTTCACTTGCCCAGACCGCAAAACCCGAAATGGGTACCTTCTGGTCAGGTGGATCAGCTGGATCGCCTGTAAAGTAAAAAATTTCAAATTTCAAAAACAAACCATGCTATCATATGTGGAATCGTGTAGGGAATCGGGCTAAATGAGACCAAAACTCCGATTTCACGCACCGAAATCCCAATATTCCTGGCCAGCTGGACCACCAAAACCAAGTGGTCGACCACTTGGAGCAAAAGAAAATTTTCATTTTTTCGGGTTCCAAAACCCATTTTCTGAACTGATTCGGGCATGCTGAAGATGGTTTGACAGTGGTAAAATCACGATTCATCGACAAATTTTTGAGTTATCGCTAACGATTGATTTTGATACATCAATCGTTAACTACATCAAAGATACATCAATCGTTAATCAATCGTTTTGGAACCGAAAAAATGAAAAAAAATTTTTGCTCCAAGTGGTCGACCACTTCGTTTTCTTGTACCCAGGTTCTCGTACTAGGTTGAAGAACTCATGTAGTGTAGTGGTTAGTACTGGGTGGTAATATTTTCATCTTGTACAGAGTTTTTAAAATTTAAAATGTTTTTCTATGATCCAACTTTAGTTCTACTGCATAATCCATGAACCAACCAAACCAAGTGGTCGTCCACTTGGATCAAAAAAATTTTTACGTTTTTTATGTTCCAAAACCTGTTTTCTGGACTGATTCAGGCATGCTGAAGATGGTTTGATAATAGTAAAATAATGTTTTGTATGGTATTTTTTTAGGATCGGGATATAATTGATCTTGCCAAAACTCGATTTTACCAAAACTCAAAAAATACCTGACAAAACGGCGTTTTACCACTATCAAACCATCTTCAGCATGCCCGAATTAGTTCAGAAAACAGGTTTCGGAACATGAAAAACGTAAAAAAATTAAATTTTTTGAATGTGCCAACTGAAGTGGGCGGAGAGATCATAATAGTAACAAAATGTGATAGTGTTGCAAAAGTTGATAGTTGATACTTGATAGTTGATAGCTGAGAGTGAAGTACTCTCAACTATTGGAACACTATCACTATCAACTGTCTACTCTCAGCTCTCAACTCTCAACTATTACTCTCAACTCTCAATTGTTGGAACACTATCACTCTCAACTATCAACTATCTACTCTCAACTCTCATCTGTTGGAATAGGCCCTGGGGTACACCTTAAAAGTGTGTTCAGAAAAATTCCGGGGATATTCCTGCCCTATATATTACAGTCCAGCTCCGTTCATTTATTACTCCTTGGGGCTTGATTTAGGAAACGGATTATCAAGGGTGACCAATTAGACGGGTAGAGGGTCTGCACCTTAGACCAGATAAAGTATTTTTTACTTCTATTGTTGGTCCCCCCCTCAATTTTTTTGAAAAATAACCCAAAGTCACCTCTTGAACTAATTTTTTATCCTCCAAATATAAAAAAATATTTCCAAACACTTTTTGTAAATTTGTTGTAAATTTTAAATTTTATTAAAAAAGTTTGCCCCATGTCCCTCAGAGGTTGATGGTTCTTTTAATATATCATTTTTTGCTGGATCTGAGCAAAAAATAGCTCAAAAATCACTTCAGATGGCATAAAAATTCGGATATGCAAAAAAAATTTTTGTAATGCGGAAGGCCTAGAAAGTATAAACCTGTTAAAAATCCATCATTTTCATTTTCATTTGTTTTAAAAGAGTCGAAAACTTAGTTCAAAATACCTTAAAAAGACCATCTACCTCTGAGAGATGGGAGGATTTTTTTCACAAAATTCAAATTTATTTTCAGAAAGTGTTTAGAAATATTTTTCATATTTCTAAGCAAAAAACGAATTTAGGAAATGAACCTGGGTAATTTTTCTAAAAGTAGGGGGTGGGGGATGGTGTTGTGGCGGACCAATCATAGAAGTACCAAGCATTTAGTTGATTGCATTTTTTCAACCACCACGAGTTCCATCTATAGGGTTGATGCAAAATTATCAAGGCTTTGAAAAAAATTCATTTGTAAAGTAAAAATGCATATAAGTATACAATTATTCGGGAGCGTAATCTCCCTCAACATCAATGACGGCTTGCCACTTGTGTGGAAGCTTCTCAATTCCATTCGTAAATCACTGCTGGTCCTTGTAGGCTGCCTTGATGTTCATGCCTTGATTTTGGCAACCACATCCTCAAACTCCTTGAAGAATGTTCCCTGCTGCCAGTTGGAGAGGGATCGACTGACATGGTAGTCGGTCGGAGCCTCAGTGGGGAAGTTTGCTGGGTGATGGAGAACCTGCCACCCCTTCTCTCCAATGGCGGCAAAAATTATTCCTCCTTTGTGGGGAATGGCATTGTTATGGAGCAAAATGCCTTGAGTCAGCTGCATCCAGGCCTTTGTCGAAGTAAAGCATGACATGGCGAATATGAATATAGTTGGGAGTACGCATTTTAATCTGATAAAAAAGCTGATCAAATAATAAGTTAGCATAAGTTAGCTAAACAAAACGCCAAATAAATGTTTGTTGGCGGTTTTTCAAAGCCTTGATAATTTTGCATCAACCCAATATTCTGCTTGTTTTATTTTAATTTCAGTTAATTTTAAGTTTTCCCGATCTTTCGCCACTTTTGTGTTCAAACCCAATTTTCAGCCATTTTTGCAAACTTTTTTCGGATATCTCTCCAAACCCTAGGGTGGTGTTCAGGTCGGTTAGTAGAGTCAGTAGATCAAGAGTAACTCTTGATCCGAAACTCTACTAACCTACCTGAATACCACCCCTGAAGTACAACATCTTGGTTTTCTTTTAAACGCGAACACGTATAATCAAACTTGCTTCTAATTTTTTTTCCTTGCCTCCGAATTGGAGATGGTGGGTTTCAGACCGGATTTCGGGTTGATTTTTGCGTGTAAGCCTGATTTTTGACACCCATGTAAGAAATCAGGCTGTGCATTGATTTTTTAGTTTCGAGTCTGTTTCGTCATTGATTAAAACCTATTAATAGGCACAAACCTAATAGAGTTGCATCCTTGTATAAACATATGAGACAATTAAATAAGACAATTTTTACAGGGAAGATTTGTTAGAGGATAGACTTTTGCAAAACTTGCAAGGGAAGGATTGCAATGAAGTAATCTGCTTATACAAATATAGCAACCCAACAAAAGCAATATTTTTTCAGTTACCAGATTATTTGCCCATAAGAGAGCGTGTCCTAAAAACCATTGCTGATTATTGGCGAAATGAAAGCCAGGTATTTTCATATATTAAAAAGTTCCAGTTGAATTTAAAGCTTCTGTTTAGTTGTCTTTGGACGATCAACAAACCAATATACCTAAAACAATACTTTTTCGCAAAAATATTTCACCCATTCAACTGATAGACTACTATGAAAGGCAACCGCATAGTTTTGCAGATCTGGAAAAGTAATGACATTTTTGGGTTGCCAACCACTTTAATATATTAACTGGTGTGTGAAAAGTTCCCTGACAAACTTTGAGCTCGTTATTGAACGTGAAATGATTTCTATAAGAAAATTTCAAAACACAGGTCTTGTATCTTTATTCATCCTCTTTCAAATAGCATATAAAGTTTTATTGGAATATTTTGGAAAAGCCATTATTTGGCGGCAGGAGTACACTATTTGGGGTGGTCCAAAAGTGCGTTTTTCAAAGTCTAAGTATTTTTGAGGCCGTTTAAACGATAGAAACGGCCAAAAAAATGTGTGGGCAGGCCATTTTCCGAAAGAAAAAAAAAATTCGGCTGAATTGGTCCCCCTTGGGTTTTTTGGCCATTTTTGCCTTGGTCCCCCATGGTTTTTAGTCATTTTTGGTATTTTTACCCGTTTTGGTCACTGAAGCTGGGCAAAAAGAGTATCTAAATGCACTTTTTTGTTAGGAGTCTTCTCGAATTCATCTCTAAGGTAAGTGAGTTCGCGCATCTCTAACCAACCAAGCTCTCTTCGGGAGCGCAGAGGGCTTGGGGGCTTGGAGTTGAGATGCGCACACCCACATACCTTAGACACAAATCACTAGAAAGTAAGTCTGGATGCATGAAAACATTATGCATACTAGAGTTTATTTATGCGGTAGGTCACAGTTAACAAAACTATGTTCAAAGTCCATCTTTTAGGTTCAACAAAGGTGTTTAAGTCAAAAAATGAACACACCATAGAGGGATCGAGACAAAATGACCAAAACCGCAAGAGGGACCAAGGCAGTCGAATTTTTTTTAGAAAAATGGCGTTCCAACTTTTTCTTGGCCGTTTCTATCGTTCAAACGGCCTAAAATATATTTAGACCTTGAAAAAACGCACTTTTAGGCTACCCCAAATAGTGTACTTTCACTATTTGGCTACAATCACATGCGAGGTCATTTCGAAAAAATTTGTATTTTGGTCATTTTTCAAAGAACTTGATTTTTTCCAAAAAGCCATATCTCAAAACCCAGATTTTGAAAATTTACTCTGTGAAGTGGCTTTCGTAGCTCTTGAACTGCGCTACAACATAGTACTCTAATCTTGCTGTAGCCTTAAGCTTTCAATTCAAATTTCGATCAGTTAAAGTGATGAAAATGCTTATCAACATCTCAAAATGACCTCGCATGTGTTTGTAGCCAAATAATGGCTTTACCAAAATATTCCAATAAATTGAATGAAGCTACGAAACCTGTGTTTTGAAATTTTCTTATAGAAACCATTTCACGTTCAATAAGGAGCTCAAAGTTTGTGCGGGAACTTTTTACACGCCAGTCATTACTTTGCTTTCAGTATTTGAACTCCTTATTTTTCGATTTGGTCAGTTTAATAATGCTTGATTAAATGCTTTATGGCATTTTTTACATTCTTTAGATTTCCTTGCAGCACAGATCTATGAATAGAAAGTTGGTACAAATAGGTTTCAAAAAAAGATTATCAACAAGTTCTAGCGTGTCAAATGAAATGTGCAAACATAAAATAGACCAAATCCACTTGTTCAACAAGGTAATTCAAATAGCGATAAACATAAAAACTACTCGATAATTTTTTTTTGATTTTATAAAAAAAAATTATTTGCCCCCTGTGATTTGGGCCTTGGTCTGTGGATGACCTGTAGATGAGAAAACACCACGAAAAAAAATTGTGATCATTTCAAAAAGGCAGTATTTTTTTGATACACTCTGTATTTATGTCGCTCAAATCTTGTTTCTCGACTTTTTATATGGTCCTAGCTCGAAAAAGCCTTAATTCAGATGAAAAAAAATACGGAAATAAATGATTCCGGAAGTATTTCGAAATATTTGTCAAAGACTGTAAAATTCTTGCGTATACTGTTTCAAGTTTTAAAAAATATATAAAAATAGGATTTTCCATTGCTGAAAAGAGTCAACTACAACCCATCAAAAAGCGTGTTGGTCAGAAAGCTGAATTTTTACAACACTACTAGAGCATACAGGTAACATTACGGCTGCGTCGGATATAAATAATTATTGGATCAGGCATGAAAAAATGCCGGATATCGGACATTTATAAAATATTTCAAAAAGTTAATATTTTTTAGATAAATAATTCAAAAATTCGGCCATTTTGTCGATGTCGCATATCCAATGCAGTCTTGTCAAACATCAATCTTAATATAACCATTTCCAAACATATATGCGTTTAGAAGCCAAGTTGGACACTATGTGGAGTAAGAAAACTTAAATGTCACATTCTTTTGCAATTAAAAAAAAATACTAATTAAAAACATGCATTCAGCAACAATCTTGCCTCCATCCAACTAAGATTCCGTTCCATGACTGTGGTTAAAGCAGAGCAATCCTACAAATACAATACCTTCAACTTTTTGGGTAACGAAGAAGCAAAAAAAAGAAATGAGGTTTTTTTAAGTATTTCAGTGGACATGGGAAGCACACTAGGTATTTTTTTTATTGAGACATCACATTTTTGTCAAGCCTGGGCGTCTCATGTTGTGAGGTTTCATCACACCTAAAAAATAATATTTTGAGGCCTTGTATATAAATAAATAACAGTGGTGTGGCCATCGTATCACACATAATGAAATTCAAAAATTAGAAAATTTGTAAGCCGGTAACGAATTTTTCGGCACTTAATGGGGAGTCAAAAAAACGTGAAAAACAGCAATGTAAAATATTTGCTGTAGGCTGAGACATAGGTCCTCAAAGTCGAGGATGGCGGATTATCAGACAGCTGCGGATAAATAGAGGTTATACGAGAAGCCTTCGATTTATAATTAAAGTAGTCACCTGCCACAAAGACATTTAGTTTTGGTAAAAAAAACTAATACTAAAGGTACTTTGCGACAGAACAGCGTAGAGGTACTAGGCTAAAAGTTTACTATAAACAAAGATAGTCCGAATATAAGAATTTAGGTCTCTACTTTGGCATGACTATTCTCACAGTTTTCGAGTTGGTTATCTTTGTATTCTATAGGTAAGTAAACTTGCAATATACTATCCCATTTCAGGAAACTTTGAAAAGTATTGGTATTAACATAAGTTCCAGGAACGCTCGTGTGACCTTTTTTTTTTGGCGGAAATATCAGAATCTGATCTTTTTGTCTATTGATATTATGTTGATAACTTGACGTTTTCAACCATCAGAATGAAGAAAATCGAGAAAAAAAAGTTTTGCACTATTTTGCTTTGGTCCCACCTGCGGTCATTATCACCTATAAAAATCAAATTTTCATTCTTGAATCAGATACAGCAAATCCAGAATTCTGACACCAGATTTGTGATCAGCGTCTCCGATTTTCTCATGAAACTAGTCATAAACGCTAATAACGGTCACACGAGCAGTTCTGTTCATTTGATTCAGTGAATCGATTCGCCAGAAAAGTTCAATCGAAATTCGGCGAATCAATCGATTCGCAAAATTTGGCGAATTGATAAACTCGCGAATCGATTAATTCGATTCGCGAGACAAAAAAAGACGTGCGAATCGAATCAATCGATTCGCGAGTTATCGATTCGTGAGTTATCGATTCGCCATATCACGCGAATCGATTTATTCGCGATTCTCGACACGAAATCAACCATTTTTAAATTTTTTTTGTATGATATTCAAGGGTGGGCAAAGACCAGATGGCTGAGGACCCACTCCGGAATGGCCTTGGCGAACACAGAGCTTGGCGAACACAGCTAAATTTAATCGAGTGGAAGTCCAGAAAATTGCCAATGGAAGTCCACCAAATTACCAATGGACTCCAATCGACTACCAGTGGTAATTTCGTGGACTTCCACTGGCAGTTGGTGGTGTAGCACTGGCAATTTGATGGTGTACCACTGGCAGTTGGTGGTGCACCACTAGCAATGCGGTGGCGTACCACTGGCAATTCGGTGGACTTCCAGTGGCAATTTGGTGGACTTCCACTGAAAAAAATACGTGCTCTACCCTAAATGGGGTCGAACTCATGACTTTAACTATCCGACCTGACGTCTTATCCTCTAGGCCACCATGTCGTTTTTACTGGTAGTGGTAGAAGTCGGGCTATATACCTTATTTAGTGTAATTGGAAAGCGAGATGCTGTTTTTATAAACTCTTTTAACCAATCCATTTTTGCTGTGGTGGAGGTACGTGTGGGTGAATATTTAGTGGTTTTTTATTTTGAAGCTGTTTACGAATCACTTTACCCGGAATATTGAGACCATTTGAAATTTGTTCGGCCAGTTCCCGATGGCCAATTTTTTATGTTGTTCAGACCGGAATGGGCACTGAAGATAAAAGCAAAAAGCAGAGCAAATATTTTTTAAAGACGTTTATTGCACTTTCTGATTGCACTAATGCACTACAGTGACCGCGTCCTCCTCCGCGTCCTCTTTTTTTCATCGCCGTCCTGCAATTTTCATTAACTTTTTTTATAAGGCAATCGCACTTTTTATTTTACATTATATTATTAATTTTTATTTTAATACTCTATTTTTGGATGATCATCCCATTTTTTGATTTATATTTGAACAAATGAGGCCGTTATAATTTTCTGATTTTTTCAAAATTTCTGTGGAAAATTGGGACGGCTCATTGAAATAAAAATGAAGTCAAACATGGACAGTTACCCAAAAAGTACGAAAATGAAAACTAAATATATAATGTAAATAAAAAAGCGATTTAATATAAAAAATGTGTTAAAAAACCACAGGACGGCGATGAAGAAAAGTAGGATGGCAAAGGATAGCGCAGTCGCTATGGTCAACTGCGGTGCGAGCTAGTGGGGAAACATTGTCGTTACCCGCCTGGTGACTTTACGTAGCTGGTTGCTTGGAGTTTTTTTCTTGATCAAAGCCTGCTTGGCATATTTCATCCAATAAACTAGCATGCTGCATTTTTTGAATTATGCTTAGGGCATTGGATTTTTAGAGGGTGATGGCTCATTTTTCAACTACACCGTGAGATAAATTTCAAACCAGCCATTACAGTCAATCCTCCATAGAAAGAACCCATCATGTTTGTTTCCGCGTAGGATTTAACACATTTCACTTCAATTTTCGAAACTATCTACTAATTACCGATCGTTTTTCAGAAACCTAAGATTTTTTATCATCTGAAAACATCAGCTATTCTTTTTTAATAATAGATGACCTCAAAAATAGAGACGAAAAATGGAGAAATTTTCTGATTTCGAAAAACTATCGTTAAAACCGGGACCCCCGCCCCTTTTGTGACTAGACTGCCTAAAAAGAATTAGTAAAAGCTTACAAAAGTAAGTACAAAAGTAAAAATTTAACGCTAAGGTAGCTGTCGAAGGGGCAGGGCCGATTCGTATTCACTTTTCTCGCATTTGACAGAACTCGCATTCGCGTTTTTCGTATTTGACAGAACTCGTATTCGCAAAACTTGTATTCCACGAAATTCGCATTCGACAAAACTCGTATTTGACAAAACTAATATTAGGATAATGCCTTGTGAATATGTGTTTAACTCATACGAACAAGAATTTATTTAGAATACGAGTTTTGTCAAATGCAAGTTTTGTTTTGAGAAACGCGAATACGAATCGGCCCTGCCGCGCTGTCGAATCTAGGCTTAACTGTATGAAGTACCACCAGGGTTAGTAAAATGTTACTTTTTGAGTCACATTATGAATTAAAAAAAAATTTTTTGCTTCCATGACTTGTTTTCTTAGACACGCCATTGGGCCATCTAATATTTGTACATAACAGTGTGAGGACATTTTCCTTGTCTTTTTATTGGAATCTAGAAGATGCATATTACGGTTCTTTCCGGTTATCCGGGGAACATTTGTAAACTGATGGTGGAGTGATGGCAAATCGCTTCCTCCAACGTTGAACTGATGGTAGAACTGATGGTGTAAAAATGATCGAAATGGTAAAAGAATTAAGGAAAAATGGTTAAGTAATTGAAAAATTAATGTTCCCCGGATAACCGAAAAGAATCCATATTACAATTTGAAAACCGAAGTAATAGGAGTAGAGACAGAAATGGGACGGGATCTCGTCAGGATCCCGATCACGCCTGAGTCGATTTTGAACCAAAACCCTTTCCAAAAATCCGGCACGATAAATTCCCAAAACCCCGTCTCTAAATCCCGCCTGATGAATTCCCGAAATCCCAAAACTCCGAATCTTATTTTTCTACTATATTATATGACTGCACTGAAGAAAAAATCGAAAAAGTTGATATTTAGGGCGTAAATAAAAAAACGCTTATTTTTTCAACCCTCCGAATCTATATGTTCCTCAATTTTTAAATTAGTGTTTGGTGGTTTGTTATAAAAGTAGGATCCAGGGAAATTGAACTCAAGATATTAATGGCTTGTTCACGTTGTTAGATTTCGAGTTAAATGAGTTAGAGTTAAGTGTTGACGTAACCGAAAACCGAACTCTGAAATTATTTTACATGAGATGTCGCGTTCCAAAAAAGGATGGCCAAACAAGGAATAAATTGTTTTATATAAAAAGCTCTACAAGCATTGCAAAAAATGAAATTTAGGTGCCGACTTATAAAAGAAAATACGGTATGCAAGATTTCAACAAATTTAATAAAGACTGATTGGTCAACCGTAATTATATATTTAAGAAAAATCCCAGTTTAAAAACCGCAGCATGCATTTCCAATTATGAAAAGACCATATCGTGAGGACTACGCTACGTCAGTTTGATCCAGTGGTACGCCAAAAAGGGCCGGTGGAATGCCACCAAGTGCCACTGGAATGCTACTTAGTTATTTGATCCAGTGGTAATCCGCTATATTACCACTGGTTTCTAGCTGAGTCCAGTAGTAACCCAGTAGACTGCCACTGCATTTTGTCTAATCCAGTGGTAATCCACTGGATTAGACAACCTTGGTGGCAATCCAGTGGTAATTAGTGGCGTACCACTGGGTTAAAATTAGCTGTGAATCGATAACGCGCGAATCGATTAATTCGATTCACGCGTCTTTTTTGTCTAGCGAATCGAATTAATCGATTCACTCAAAAACGAACTTATGTTACGAACTTATGTTAAAGGACGTTTAACTTATGTTTAACTTAAATGTTTAACTTATGTTAAACATTTTGACCCTACCGGAGTATATACTGGAGCTGGGCAAAAAGAGCCTCTAAATGCATTTTTGTTTAAGAGTTCTGCTCGGAATTATGTCTAAGGTAAGTGAGTGTGCGCATCTCAACCCCAAGCAACCAAGCTCCCTGCGCCCCCTTCGGGGGCGCAGGGAGCTTGGTTTTTACGCTAAATTGGTCTATTTTCGGTCTTTTCCCACCCCGAAATAGCCCTAAATCCCTTCAAAAACGGTCAAAATAGGTATTTTTGGGTGGTTCCAAAACTAAATTTTTTATTTACCAGAACTCAAAAATAATGCCTTTTTCGAGCTTAGGTCTTTTAGGTCGATATAGGGTGTTTGGAAACACTTCAAAAAATTTTATTTGGTGGGGGGGGGGGGAGGTTATACTCCGGTAGCGCCGTAATTTTACTATACAATTACACAATTGTAAAATCTGCCATGATCACCAAGTAAAAGAGTTGGCCAAATAGCCAACATTATAGAATTGCTCAGCCATAGCCGCTATATGGCCAGCCATGTACTCGGCCATGACCCAAATTTAGATTAAATGTAAAGATAAAGTTTGATGAATTCTAGAGATGCTTCCAACCCTTTCCAAGTACAAAATGTGCCACCTCAAGCTGTAAGTCGATTTGCCTAATTAAAAAATGCATTGAATCATTGTTTAGACCATCTACAACATTCCAGCAGCTGCTACCAAAAATTCTTTAAAACAGCGTGGAAAACCAATCATCCTCAAAAAACGACCCCCAATTATATTATGCCAACCTTGTTCTAAAATGAATCTACATTCATTTTATTAAAAGAAAGAAGTACAGATGCAAACAAAAAATTACGATTTGTAATCAAAGGATGAGGTGTGCTAGGCTTACTAGATCATAGGCCATATTTAAGCTTCGGTTTACTAGATTTTAATAATAATTACCGTATTGCCCCCCCCCCCTTTTTACTAATATTTCAGAGTTAAGACCATTTTCGATAATCAATTTCAAAATTTGCAGAGGTTTAAAAAATAAGCGCCCAGGGCGGCAATTAGAGGAAATACGGTACTCAGTAAGCTACAGAATGGGGAGGAAAATCACCAGCTACCCACCGTAAGAGAGTATTATTCCTAGAATAATAGCATTTCCGATTTAGACATAAGTTATTACACTCGACGAAATGGTGAGCTTTCGATTGCGGATTTTCAAATGCGGATTCCACATTTGCGGATTTCACATTTGCGGAACCCACTTTAGAGACTCCACAAATGCGGATTCCACATTTGCGCATTATTATTTGCGGATTTTGCTTTTGCGGATTCACTTTTGCGGACATTGAAATGCGGATTTTTATTTGCGGCTTACATATTTGCGGATATCTTTTTGCGGATTTTCACTATTGTCGTATTTTCATTTGTAGATAGCAAATTTTCAAATTAGTTCTCACACATTTAGAAATAAATGGCTGAATTAGCCTCAACGGTGTACGATAAAAATATACCAATCGTTTTGAACACTTAAATGGGTATACCCACGCTAATAAGAGGTGGTGCGCGGGAATTCAAAATTTTTTTCCTAATCATTGAACTTGTGTATGGATTTTTCAATTTGCTTTCTAACAAAACAAGGCCTAGAATTTTATTTTCGGTATAGTTTTGTTAGAAACCAAGTTAAAAAATCCGTACACAAGTTTGATGATTAATGAAAAAATGGAATTCCCGGGCACCAAATTTCATTTGCGTGGGCATGCCTCTTTAAAAGAAAAACCCTCCAGGCGTTATGGGTACCCACCAGGTGGCTGAAATACCTTTTAGATAGGCAGTTGAGGTACAATCCCGGCGATTCAAGTGCCCTTTAGGTGGTTCCGGTGCTCTTCGTATAGTTCAGGTACCATCAAGGTGTTTCAAGGACGCTCAATGTGGTTCAGCTATAATCCAGATGGTTCAAGTCAGAGTGAGTACCAAAAAACCAGACTAAAATCTACCATCTTCAATGAAGAAGGAAACGAAACCTATTTTAAAAAACAAGTTTAATCAGAAGTGTTTGTGCTTGAAAGGAAGCCAATATGTTATACTTGAGGTTTCCGGCAAGACATCAGACATAAGTTTTCAAAGAGTGCCATGAAATTGCGCTTCAACACAAAAGTGTGACACACGCCCGTTCTCAAATACTATATAGAGATCCCAGGTATCAAATCCTTTGTTCATAAGGTGGAATCGGAGGGATTTCAAATGGAAGAGGGTTTTTTTCGCAGCAGGATTGGCAATAGGTGGCTTTCAGGCCAACAAGTGAAGTTTTGAAAAAAATCTTTTTTTTCACCTTCATTGTTAGTTTTCTAGTGTATTCTATCAGCGCATCTAACATTTTTATATACAGTCGACTCTCCCAATAACGAACCGCCTGAATAACGAACTCTCTCAATAACGAACACTTTTTTTGGTTTGGTTTGGTTGGATTTTCGATAAAGTACTTATAACGGACCTTCTCAATAACAAACTCTCTCAATAACGAACACCTAGAGCCGGTCCCCAGGGGGTTCGTTATTGGGAGAGTCGACTGTACAAATCTGAAGACATTTTCCTTATTTTTTTTCGAAATCTTGCAAGCGCATATTATAGCAAGAAAATCGAAGTAACTTTTATAAAATTTCACAAAAAATAAGATGGACTGAGATGTGGCCTGAAAAACCTTTTTTGCCAACCTTGGTTTGCTGTATCGTACGTCAATATAAGGTCTCTGATTGCTTGATCTGTTGCTGTAGCTTGATCAGAGCGTTTCATATTCGCTGAAATTCGTTTCGGTCGTTTGTTCTTCTTTAATAGCTCTAAAATGAGTCATTTATGAGAAGAAAAGTAGAATTGAGTACGCATATAAAAATCCGCAAATGTTAAGTACGCATATGAAAATCCGCAAATGCAGAGTACGCATGTAACAAGTCCGCAAATTTAAAACTAGAGTCCGCAAGAGAATAATCCGCAAATGTGAAATCCGCATTTGAAAATCCGCAAATGTAGAGCCTGCAAATGTGGAATCCGTAAAAAAAATCCCCGAATATGCAATCCGCAAGTGTAGGATCCGCAAGCGCATATCCCCATTAGAGAGTACGCAAATGTGGAATCCAACTGTGTGAATCCGCATATGACAATCCGGGAATGTGGAATCCGCATAAAAAAATCCGCAATCGAATGCTCGCAGACGAAATCGTGTAAGCGCTCGTTAAGGGGTAGGGGCTAGGTTCTGCCCACTTTTAGCTAAGGCATAAGTCTTTTTACTGTGACCGATCAATGATAAATACACGACAGAGTCCTTCTGGGACGTACGGTACGTGACATAATTTCGTCGGACCGAAATTTCGTCGGCCCAAAATTTCGCCGAGGCCATAATTTTGTCGCGTATGATATTCGCGTCATTTTGTTAAGTTTTGCTCATTGATTCAATTCAGTGTTGCGAACCACTGGGCGGCGGTGAATTCATCCATCGGGCATACTGAAAACGGTTTGATGGTGGTAAAACGCCGTTTTCTCAAATATTTTTGAGTTTTGGTAAAATCGAGTTTTTGTAAAATCAATTGTATCCCAATACTCGAAAAAAATACCATACAAAAGCTTATTTCACTATTGTCAAACCATCCTCAGCGTGTCCGAATAAGTCCAGAAAGCAGGCTTTGAAACGTGAAAAACGTGATTTTTTTTATCCAAGTGGACGTCCACTTGATTTGGTTGTACCCAGGTAGTCGTACCCAGTTGGGGAATTCAGGTAGTGTAGTGGTACCCGGGTATTAATATTTTTGTATTGTAAAGAACTTTTAAAAATTTAAATTTTTTATGATCTAACTTCAGTTTGACTGGATAATCCATGCGCAAACTAAACAAGTGGTCGCCCACTCGGATCGAATTTTTTTTACGTTTTGGGTTCCAAAACCTGTTTTCTGGACTGATTCAGGCGTGCTAAAGATGGTTTCATAACAATTAAATAAGGTTTTGTTTGATATTTTTTGAGTATTGGGGAATAATTGATTTTACCAAAACTCGTTTCTACTAAAACTAAAAAAACGCCTACAAAACGGCATTTTATCGCTATCAAACCATCTTCAGCATCCCGAATTCGTCCAGAAAATAGGTTTTGGAACACGAAAAAGTAAAAAAAAATTCCACTGAATTTCCCCCAAACTGCCGGTGGGAAAAGTAAAAACCTTTCGCAGGATCGAAGTCTCGACATCCGCAGGGTGACTTAGCCTACTACCACTTAGCCACCATGTCCTTTTTAATACAAGGTATTACTTATGGTATATACATGGGCAATCCTCTGGAATTGAATTACCTGTGTATCACCGTGTTTATTAAACCGTGTTTAGGGCAGCAATTTGATTTCAGAAGACTTTCCCCGTAATCCAATTTTTTCTATAGGTGGCATCTTCAGGATGGTGACTTGCTGGTTTCTTATCCAACCTGTGTCCTACTGATTCTCTAAAACTACTTCACAAATAAAATCTGACCGTAGTTTAAAAATTAAGCATATTTGAGATTAGTGCCAAATGAGGGGCCCAAATGACGGTCCGTGACAATTCGTCACCTCGGCCGATT